>JAGFBZ010000607.1:0-107241 GCA_018398805.1 Hirundichthys speculiger | reverse complement strand
GATAGATGAGCAAAGAAAGACACTAGCAAATTATGAAATAGTTTATATTACCTCTCACCAGCTGGAGGTCCCTTACCAACAGCCGACTGTTGTCCATCAGTCACTGAGGGGACAATGACGGCGCCATCAGGGGTCTGGCGTTTCCGAATTCTGGGGAGTCTGAACCAGGTTCCTCCCAGAGATCTCCCAGTCTGACCTGTGGGGGGGTTCACCCTGGCACCGTCTGACTCTGAGCGGAGCTGCATTTCTGGATCTGACTGGGTCCTTATCCAGGCAGACAAACAGGCCCAGCAGGATGAGAAAGGTGCTGACAAATCTGACCAGGAGAAGGAAAAAAAAAAAAAAAAGCAGCCAAAAGTCAGTGTCTAAAAAAAAAAAAGCACTTCAACAATCTGTTACTTTGACAAGGCAAGTTTGACTTTAACTGTCACTTTTTTTTCTTTTTCTTTAGTTTAAATTGAGGTACGGAGTAGAGTAAAATAGTAGAAGCTCTCTTGAGAAGCGAACCAGGCAGGACAGATACAGATCCTGGCAGTTCATTCATCGCTCTGCTGTATCTCCCCCGGCCCCCTCAGAGGAGGATATTACTCACCCTGATTGCACAGGCGCTGCTCTGACTCTAGCTGCTCTGTGGGGCTCTTTTAAGCTTCAACAAACTCCTCCTACTTTCATGATGTGCATTGGAAAGTCCAAACACCTCAAACAGTTTTAGAAAATAACACTGGGGCAAACACTGGTCTAAGAGGGGAAGACACATGCAAAATCATTTAATAGTTTATGAAATTCTGTACACACAAAGCTGCTTGGGTGGATCCCCAGTCTGACAGTAAGAATGATGAAGTTACCTGATTTAAGACGTCATTTTCATTATCAATTATTCTGCAAAAGTAACTTTAAAACAGCAAAAAAAAAAAAAAGATAATAATTATAATGAAAAAACCCTCAGAAAGCTGATGTGGTCAAATGATTTGCTTTTGTCCGAAAGCTGTAAATTCTGACAACTGGGATCTAGAACAATCATAAAAGATTATTCTGACAGGATAACACATGTGTGGAGAGCATCAGGCAGATCCTCAATCTTGACGTGACGGGAAAAGTCATCTTAAAAAAGGAAAAACGTACAGATGTGTATGTTTTTTAATTTCATGGTGAGGAGGAGGAGGCTGTAGATCAGAGGGAAGATCATTTGATCCCCAGCCCCAGATACTAACCAGGATTAAAAAAAAGAAGTTATCATTTGAGACAAAAATGCTAAATTTGAATAGAACATTTAATAGGATTATTGAAGTAGATTTGTGCCTGGCAGAGTGATGCTGTAACAGCGTCACTGTGATTTATAAAAAAAAACAGACATTCTTCTTCCTCAACGACAAACTGCACCTAAATCCAAACCAAAAAACAACGATAATGATGCCAGTGCTGCTGCTGATAATAATCTTTTCTACATGTAGCACAATACCGGCTAGATAGAGTTTTTAATTTTAATTATTTTAGTTTAAATACAGCAGCAAAGAGTTATTTGCTACATGCAAATACTGTTGCTCCTATCAGAGGACACAAGTGTAAATTCCTCTTGTTTCTGTGATGGATAAATTAGGAAGCAGTTTAAGTGGCTGGAAGAGCGGTTTCACTTTTGGTTTTGGTCATGTGTTGGCACCAGCTGGTGCTGACATGCCCCCCTCCCCCCAACCACTCCCCCCAACCCCAACCACTCCAGAGATGAAGTCACGGGTTTCCAGTCCAGAGCGGAGCTTCACTTTCTCCACAGTCTGCAGCTGTAGTTTTTACCTGATTTATGCTGCTTCAGAGTGGGAACCGTTGGTTTTCAAACGCTCTACAGCACCCACAGATGTCTTTTCCAGCTGAGACCATTTTGTTGCTTAAATCGAGCTTCAGACTGCAGCTCAGAGTTGAAGCTCTGAGTCTGCAGTCCTGCCTTCCAGACTTCCACCATGAACCTCAGCTGCCTTCCTGCGACTGTGTTGCATATAAATACAGGCCTCCTGGAGACGTTGCCTCAGAATATTATCTAACTAATCATCACTGTAACATGATAAACAACTATAGGGGTCTAAAACCTGCAGGACAGCGGCCCTCGAGGACCGACTATGGCCACCCCTGCACGATTCCTCACGATTCCTTTCCAGGCTGTCCCAGCCATCTTTGGGTGAAAGGAGAATTGGTGTCATCGTTGGCTGAAATTATTTTCTTCTATTTTATCTCACAGACTTCAAAATGCATTGAGATACTTTAGAGTTCTTTTATTTTCTTTGCTTTTATGCTGTGTGCAGGTAAATATGAAAGGACTCTGCAAGTTTACTTCACCACAGTGCAGACGTTTCACTTTCCCCAGTTGTTCTGTCACACCGGATGTTCAGAGTGCAGATGCCTTTGCTGTTCAGTGTCAATGTGCTGCATGGTTATATTTAATATTCTACATGTAATATAATATAATATTCCATAAATCACTCAGCTGCTGATCAAAGAAAAAGTTTGTGCATCATTGTGTATAATATGAAAACAGATATTTGCAATGACCATTTTCTGAATAGATTTCATTCAAGATGCAGCTGTTTCATGCTCTGTATTTGGATATAAATAAGTGTTAAAGTTACATATTTTACCCTATTAAGCTTTTACAAAGGTATTGTTTATGTTTCACAACATATAAAAGCTGAAAATAACACAGTTCATCCTTAAATGTAAGGTAATGTTGTAAATAGCTTTTCTTACCTCTCAGTCTGCAGGACCTGCGTGGAAAACAGGTGAAAACCGTCGAACACATTGCTGCTGAAAGCACAAAAGGTGAAGACAACAGGAGCCCAACTCAACTGAACTGAGGTTAAAATGTAAATAGCGTTTGACGCAGAGGCGGCTGGCCCATAGGGGGCGCTGGGTGCCGCTCCACCAGCTGTGGAGGGGCAAAATATTTATTCTATTTTATTTTTATTTATTTTTTTGATCAGCATCAGATTAATTAATAGTATGTGTGTGCCTACATGCGATTTAAATAATTTCCACCAACTGACACTCATTAAACAGTGAATTTCCACCGACCTACAGTGCGTCATTCTCTCACGGGGCGCTCGGTAAAGCGCCCCTGACCTGCAGCTAAATAGCCAATCCGGTTATGGTTGCTAGGTAAAAATGATTGATAATTGGCCTATCAACGTCACCAAATTTAATGCCGATGGGGCGCTGGAAATGTCGCCCCAACAGCTACGTAAAATGCGTGAAGGTTTATGAGCTAGAGCTACGTGAAGGGCCAGCGGTAGTTTTATTTCGTAGAGCGACTCCCAGACTCTGTCCTACGTCTGGAGAAAAAAAAAATACGGCGACGAGGAAGAGAGATGGCGACAACTGGAGTTCAAGAGCAGCTTCCACCTAATTCGGTGAAATCATTATTAATGTTCCCTTTTGTGAGACGGATGACGGAGAAAAAACATCTCGTTAAGGAGCTGGGACCCGACAAGCCTGAAATTAACATTTTCCAGTAAACGAAGGAGAAAGGTAAATCATACAAACTGAGTTTTTGTCAGAGTTGGTTAAACCCTGAGACGTAGCAGCTAATGCACTTTTCTGTTTCCCCTGTATCCTCTTCAGAAGTGACAGATGTGATTGGACTTGGACAAAGACTGGACTAACTGACTTAAAGCACCTCTGAACGGTTCAAGAAACATGAGAGATCCAAAGTTCACATGGAAAACTGCGTAAAGCTGGCTGTGCTCGGAAAGATTAGCATAGCAACGCAGCTAGATGATGGGCACCACATTACTGAAAGAAGGCACAATGAAGAGGTAGATAAAAACCGTAATATTGTGTCCAAGGTAATCAATTGTGTTAAATTTTGTGGTGCTTTTGAATAAGCAGTGTGGGGACATAATGTCAGCTAGTCCTGGTACTGAGGTACATTGATGGACCCAACAATATACAGGAGCGGTTCTATGGATTCATCAAGCTACCCAACAGCTGTGCAGATTCAACAGCTGGAGCCTTATTGGAGAGGCTGCACAGCATCCTTCCGGAGGGACAATTTACCCCCTTGATTGTATAGTATTTGATAGCATAAAGTCTAATATAGCTGTAAATTGTTACTTCTTATTCGAAACTGGAAACTGAAATTAAATTATTATTGTGGACCTGTTATCATTTTCCGACTGTTCATTTTAATGCTTATTCTAGATTAGGCAGGGAAAAATGTTGGCACACCAGCCCCACCAAGATTTTTTTTCACCAGCCGCCACTGGTTTGACGTCTGGTTAAGTCAGACTATGGGAAGCTGTGTTACGTGCCGTATATGTACTTTCATCTGCCTGACCTTGCGCTTGTGGTGAGAATGAAGACAGAAAAAAAAGTCAAAGAAGAGGCTTTGAAAGTTCACAGCAGTTCCTCTCACTAGTTTCTCACATGGGGTAAGTGGTGTTTTGATGAGATCTTACTGTGATGGCTCTTCTTCCACGAACCTCACATGACCTGCATCCACAGTAACTTGCGTGTAAAGTAGCTTCATCAATAACGCTGAAACTGTTCCTCAAAGTATTCTGAGTGATCCAGCTTTCATTTCCTTAGAAACACAGAAGCATCAAGGCGGTTAAATGGGTCGTCTTGGCTCGGCTCCATGTATGTGGAACGACATTTCAACAAAGTGCTGGGGAGTCTCACAGAGATTGTTTATATCTAAATATTAAATGCAGTTTTGCACAATTCTCTTTGTTTGACTGATAACAGGGATGGCCACTGTTGTTGGTTTTTTTTCCATTGGGGCATGTTTACATATTCTAGTAATTATTGTTCTGTTTTAATTTCTTTACGGCATTTTCAGGGTGACGCTTCTCTGTTTTGTTCCTTGGATTTTGGATCTTTGACGACTTTCAGTTGGGTTTTGTTTACTTGATCTTGACTGACTCGCTGGATTCAGGGAGATAACTTTGCCTTTTGGACTTTTATATTTAGTGTCCTCCAAAATACTCCACTGTGGGAAGCACTGACATGCCTGTAGTAGGTAGTAATATTAGTAATAAACGGTTTTCTGTACTGGAGGAGGCTCATCAATCTGTTGACCATCATCTCTGTTACCTAAAGGCATAGAAATCAGCCTGGAGCTCAAACAGAAGATGTTGATTGATCATCTGCTGGGGGAAGGCAAGACATTTCCAAGCATTTACAGAAAAGCTGTACTTAGCAAAGAAGTCTCTGTGGGAGGCTTCCACAATAACTTTATGGATGTCTGGAGAGGTGATTGTTGCTGAACCACCTTCTTCTGGACTTGAACTTGTGAGGACTCGTCATCTTTGAGGACGGTGGCACTCCATTGTCCACACGCTGGCACGACGCAGTCAGAATGAAGCTTTCTGCTTTCACACCTGAAACAATGAACTGTTTGGTCCAGCAGCTGCTTTTGTGTGGTGAAGGAAGGGAGAGGCCTTCAACCCAATAAATACAGTTTCCTCTTTGATAAAGCTTATAGCCGGGGCTGGCTTGGGTGCTGCCAACCGTCCCTTTTACTACGCTGCTTGAGGCCCAGACTGGTAAGGGACCCTCTAGGATATTAAATCTGGACTCTACTGAAATTAATTGGATAAGCTGAATTTAAATTAATTGGCAACATTTTTTTTTTAATTGAAAAATTTCATCTGGACTTCAACTACACCAAACCTATAACTCAAAATAAAAATTTTCTTAACCGATGTTAGTAGAAAAACTGATCAGACTTTTTTTCATAATTAAATTTCAGATCTATTAAATAAAATGATAAAGTCTTTACGATAATTTGATACCATTTAGTTTCTAAAAGGAGAAACATTTTTTTTTTCCTTTTTTACATTTTCTGTAACTCCCAGTGTTTTAATGAAAAAGCTTTCAGACTGTAATTTTTTTCCAGTATGTCACCACAGCAGACTTGGTCGATCTGGTATGTCACCACCAGGTTGCTACACCGGCTCTGAAACACATTTCACCACACATGAAAAGTGAAATCAAATCAAATCAAATTTATTTATAAAGCCCTTTTCATACAAAAGTAACACAAAGTGCTTTACATAATAAAAACAATCATTAAAACAACAACAAGAAAGAACAAAAACAACTTAAAAGCCATCACGCACCCAGGGTTACAGCACTCTCTCTCATGCACATTCAGTGCACATTTTTATTGGTTTTAAGTCTCTCTGAAATTTTTATCTTATTTTAACTCCAGTGTTCTCCTCATGGCGGTCCTCCACATCTGGAGCTACACCTGCTTGGTTCCCGGGGTTGCTGCCATGGAGATTGCCTGTGTTCAGAGTGGGGGGGGATCTACATCAGGGGTGTCCAAAGTTGGTCCTCGAGGGCCGGTGTCCTGCAGGTTTTGCATGTTTCTCTGCTTTAACACACCTGATCCTAATTAATGACCATCATCATCTTGTCATCAAGGTCAGCACATGTCTGTTAATGACACAGTCACTTGTATCGGTGTGCAGAAGGAGGGAAACATCTAAAACCTGCAGGACAGCGGCCCTCCAGGACAAACTTTGGAGACCCCTGAACTGGACTGAAGAGTTGGACTGCCATGTTCATGACTGGAGTATTCATCATAACACTACATTTATTTGTTCAAAAGGCAAATGCAGAACGGCAAATTCTCCAGAGATCAGCATGTGGACAGGGCCGTGATAATTCTGCTCAGGTGTTGATTGTGTCACAGTTGAAACCAAAGACAATGAATAATCTGATAAGAGGAGCAGGAGTGTCTGGACTGAGGTGGAATCCAGTAACTCCTCTAATTACCAGGGAGGTGTTTGAGAAAACAACTCGAAAGCTTGTAGCAAGCAGAAGACATGTTGATGGAAGAAATATCCCCTTCTTGGCAAAACTTTATAAAGCTGTAGAAGCACTTAACTGAAAACAAATGTAATCTCTACTGCAGGTGTCATAGTTTATCCGTAACCAAGATGAAGAGGTCAGCACTGGTTTTCAGTGAGTTTTCAAATTCAATTATGAACTTTATTCAAGCCCAACATTTAATCAGGCAACATCCTGGTTATAATGCAGCCTGATTGAAGGAGGCGTGTCTTTGTGAACTACTGGAGTTCACCAGGAGCAGAAGTCCACGTCTGTGGAGATGAGATGCCAAACAACAGCTGTCACAAACTAAGACTATACTTTCAGGGATCATTTCTATAGTTTCTGACTTGAGAAATGTGTTTCTAACTGTGTGGTCTCGCTGCCCACGATGATGAGTAACGATGTCTCCTTCAGAGCAGGAAGTTGGTGGAAAGATGTAATGTCTTTACCACTGCTGATGGTTGTTCAGTGTTGCTTCATCCAACGCTGATGGAGGAGACGTGTTCTGAGTGGTGAATTCTTCCTTGTTTGATGAAAGAAGTGTTTTAGTCAGAGTTTGATGTGTAAGTTAATGCTTACTCTTCAGGGAGTGTTTCTTCAGTTTGAGGAGCATGTTTCTGCAGTGGAAGGTCACACAAGTCCTGATGATGGAGGCTTTTTCTTCCAGAGCAAAAAGCTGCTGGAAAACCCATAAGTCTTCTTTGTTTTTGGTGACTGTTGAGTTTTTACGTTGCTGAGTGTTTTTTTTTGTTTTGATGTATAAATATATTTGGCTAAAAGGTTTGATGGAAAAGTTAAAAGGCTTCAGTCTTTGTAGGCTTCTGTTTCTTCTTCTTGATTAAAAAGAAAGACACACTTCTATGCAGTTCTTAGTTTTTTTTTTTTCATTGTTCTTCTATTGTTGCTGCTTTCTTTTTACAATAAACAAATGCTCTGCCAATGTAACATTCTCTTTTCATTGATTACATCTGTCACATTTGGTATTGGGTTGTGTGGACTGTATTTAGATTTTATCTATTAACATGCAAGTTCAGTGGGGCCTCATGGACTGAGTGAGCTGATTAACTGACTCCAGAGGGACTGATTGACTGACTGGTTGCAGCTGAGGGCAATCAGAGAAGTGGCACTCAGGAGCATTTAAGGAGCTACATACAGGAGAACGCGAGAAGCCAGTGGAAGTGAGTGTGCCCTGCAGTGAGGCTGAGCAGGACCTGGAACGGTGAGCAGCCAGAAATGTGTGGGACTGCACCAGCGCTGTGGCAGTGGAGATGCTGAGGACATCTTGCAGACAGTTTGGAGACAGGAGCCGGCGGTGGCGCAGGGATCGGCACTGGAGACTGTACAATGCCTGCTAAGTATTACCTGAAGGGACGTATGTCGGCCTGAGGACCAAGTGTAACATTTGGGCTGTCTTACTCTGTTTGAGCTGACTGCTCCTACCTTTTCTCCAGCAGCTATTGAGGTTGACCAAGGGACAGCAGAGACTGTGGATACGGGACGCCTGTGGGGATAAGGGCCGAGACCCTGCAATGCTGTGGTGGCATGAGTAGAAGGCAGCTTGGAGGAGCAATGCCTGGTCGCTGTGGGAACCCCTTGCAGGCGTGACGTCACTACGAGGGACTCCACGTATATACTTTTTTTTTACTGGTCGGAGGTGGACCTGACCAGTATTGTTTGTTTTTTTTCTTTTCCTTTTTGTTGTTTGTTTGTCATTGTTTTAAGCTGCCGCCTGGATTTCAGCCGCCACAGGTGGGTGGCAGCTCTAAAGACTTTTACCAGCAGTGACATCCTCTCCCTGTAGTGTGGGTTTTCTTAACAGGTTTTAGTACTGCATGTTGTGTGTATTTGGTTTGGTGTGCATTCCTTTTTTTATCGCATGTCCAGTTTGCGGCGTGTTGTGGTTTTAAGGGAGGGGTTGTGTACAGTGCAGGAGGTGTTGGGGGAAAGAGCCAGTGCCCCGGTGGTGCTTATTAAGATCTGCTGTAGTCCTTGTGGCCTTATGAATTTAATAAAGTTTTAAACCTTTCATAAGTATCTCTGGGTTGTCTATTGCCCGGGAGGATCTCGAACTGTCGGGTTTTTGCCCGGCGTGACATTTTTGGCGTTGTCGGCAGGATCCTCCCTAGGCATGGACGGCGTGGTAGATGAGCCACAGGGGGACAGGGGTGCCAGTAATATCCAGCTGGTTCCCTGGCTGTTGGGGGCCCCGTGGGTTCCCAAGTTTGGGGAGCGGAAGAGCCTGAGCAGTTCTCTGACTGGCGTGCTCAGATGGAGGTTTTCCTGAGGGCTCAGAGTTTAAGTGTAGCTCAACAAGTAGACTTCGTGTTGAGCGCCTTGCAGGGTGAGGCAAGGCGGGAGATCTTGTTATTGCCCGTTAATGGGCGCGATACTCCCAATAAGATATTCCAGGCCTTGGAAACCCTCTACGGAGACCAGGCATCCAAGGTCCAGCTTAGAGCACAGTTTTTTACGTGCAAACAGCTACCTGGGGAGGGGGTGGGGGCGTTCATTCTGCGGTTGCGCGAGTGCCTTGCCCGGTGGCAAGTTAAGGAGCCTGGGTCAGACGATGCCACAGAGGAGATGTTGCGATCTCAGTTGGTGGCTGGGCTGGCCCCAGGGCCAGTGCGGATGGAGCTTCAGAAGTTGGTGAGGCGAAGCCCCACTCTCAAGTTCGCTGATCTGAGTGTTGAGGCTAGGGTAGTTGAGCGAGAGCTGCAGCGTGTGGAGGAGGTAGACACCCAGAGAGTTTGTGTTCCTGCTCCTGCAGGTGCTCCCATGCTGACGCCATCTGTAGCAGAGTGGCGGGAATCTTTGAAGGCAGAAGTTTTGATGGACATGAGACAGCATCTCTCTTCCCTCAAGAATGACATCTTGGGGGAGATGCGTGAGCAATTCTCAGGTCTACTCCCCCGGTCTTTGGGGGCTTCTGCAGCGGCTGACCGGCCTCGTAAGGAAGAACCATCAGGGCGGCGGCGTGAGCGGGCACTGCGTTGGGATGATCTGGGGAGACCGATTTGTTTGCGGTGTGGACGCGCCGGTCACATGAAGCGGGACTGTCCCTCTGGGTCAACCCCGCCACAGGATTTTTGACCGCCTCAGCCACTGTGGGGCAAATGGCTGGGGCAGGGGCACAAATGGAGGTTTCCCTCAAGCCCGCTTTGATTGGCCAATGTCCAGAAGTCGAGGTGAGGGTGCAGGGCCGTGCAGTCCCGTGTATCCTGGACACTGGTTCACAGGTGACCTTGTTCAGCCAGTCTCTGTTCCAGCGGCATGTGAGACACCAGCAGGTTCATGGGGCTGCAGAGATTCCTTGGCTGTCTTTGAGGGCAGCCAATGGGCTTAAATTGCCGTATGTGGGCTATGCCTTAGTGGATTTTGAGATAGGTGGTGTGGTGGTGCCTGAGAGGGGTGTGATTATAGTTGAGGACCAGAGTGGTCCATTAGACCATGGGATACTGGGGATGAATGTCATCAGCCATTGTTGGGAGGCGTTGTTCCAGAGTGGGCGTTGTTCCAGAGTGGGCGTACCGGGCTAGCGGCTTTTAAATCCACTCTGTCCCATGTGGAGGAGAAAGCGTGGGATCAAGCTTTCAGAGTGTGCCGTCGTGTCCAGGTTGCAAGGCCTCCCGAGGATTTTCAGGGGACTGCCCGATTACTGCCCCAGGAGAGGGTGGTTTTGGCCCCTCAGGCAGAAACCTTAATATGGGCCTGGGTTCCCCAGGCCGCAGGGCGGTCTGGCTGCTGCCTGGTGGAGGACTTGGGGGATAGCACCTGTGAATGGAGGGTTGGGAGAGCAGTAGTGCATATGCAGCCAGGGAAGTTGCCTTTGCGGGTCTGTAACCCCCACTCGTACTCGGTGGAACTACCAGTACGTAGGTCTCTGGCCAGGGTGTCACGGCTTGACCCCTCAGAGATACATGGCCAGAGGGAGCTGGTGTTGCGGCCTACTAAGGACAATGAGGTGGAGGTGGACATCTGCTCTGTGGAAGTTCCCTCCACTGGTGACCACCCTGCACTTTCCATCCGGGGTGATGGGCTGAGTAGAGCAGAACAGGACAGGTTGACTGCCCTGTTGCGGAGATGGACCCATGTGTTTGCATCTCACGAGGAGGATTATGGGTGCACGAGTGCAGTGTTGCACTCGATACCAACAGGTAATGCTCCTCCAGTGAGGGAGCGGTACCGTCCCGTTCCGCCCAGCCTCTACCCGGAGTTGCGGACGTTGTTAAAAGGAATGTTGGCTAGTGGTGTGGTGACGGAGAGCTCAAGTCCTTGGGCTGCCCCGGTTGTGTTAGTCCGGAAAAAGGATGGCTCATGGCGGTTTTGTGTTGACTACCGTAAGCTTAATGCCGTCACCCACAAGGATGCATTTCCGCTACCCCGGATAGAGGAGTCGTTGACAGGGTTGACGCAGTCCAGGTGGTATTCGACACTCGATCTGGCCAGTGGGTATTGGCAGGTCGAGGTTGTTTCCCGGGACAAGGAGAAGACTGCCTTTGCGACACCCATGGGCCTGTACCAGTGGGAGCGCATGCCCTTTTGCTCTGTATGCCTCACGCTACCTTCCAGCGTTTGATGCAGCGGTGTTTGGGTGAGCAGGTTAGCGACTTCCTGTTGATATACCTGGATGACATCATTTATTTTTTTCGGCTGACTTTGAAACTCATTTGAAACATCTTGAGCAGGTCTTTGTGAGGCTGGAACATCATGGGCTGAAGCTACATCCGCAAAAGTGCAAGCTGTTTCAACAGGAAGTGCGTTACCTCGGCCACATTGTCGGGCAGCAGGGTGTTTCAGTGGACCCAAAAAAAACTGCAGCGGTACGGGAGTGGGAGGTGCCGACTACGGTCCGGGAGGTTCGCTCTTTTCTCAGGTTTGCGGGGTATTATCGGCGGTTTGTCCCCGGATTTTCTAAGATCGCAGGGCCTTTGAACAACCTGTTAAAAGGGTCAAAGGGGGCCAAGATGGCCAAGATCACCTGGACTGACGATTGCCAGGCCGCTTTTGAGAGGCTAAAAGAAGCACTCTTGAAGGCTCCGATTCTGGCATACGCTGATTTCCAAGCCCCATTCCGCCTCTGCATTGATGCCAGCTTGCAAGGGTTGGGTGCTGTGCTGGCCCAGGTGCAGGAGGGGCGGGAGAGGGTAATCGCATATGCCAGTCGCAGTCTCCATCCAGCAGAACAGAATGATCAGAACTACAGCTCGTTCAAGCTAGAGTTGCTTGCCTTGAAGTGGGCCGTAACGGAGAAGTTTAAGGACTACCTCTGGGGGGCGTCATTCATTGTGTACACCGATAACCGACCCCTGACCCATTTGCAGACTGCCACTTTGGGTGCAACAGAGCAGAGATGGGTGGCTCAGCTGGCAAACTATAAGTTTGAGTTGCGTCACAGACCTGGCTCTGCCAACCAGAATGCAGATGCCCTTTCAAGGTTGCCTGTAGTGGCTGAGAGCAATGCTGTTGAGGGTTTAAGTGAGGACTGGGAAGGTTCCCAGAAGGCTGACCCAGACCTAGTGTGGCTGAAACAGTGGAAGGAGCAGGGTAAGTCCCTCCCACAACTGGTCCTGACAGATCTGACCCCCAGTGGCCGGAGGCTGGCGAGAGAATGGGACCGATTGGGCCTCTGGGATGGCCTCTTGGTCCGGGAGAGCAAAGACCCATTCACAGGACAGGTGCTCCGCCCAGTGGTGGTGCCGAGCAGGGGACGCCGGGAGGTGTGGATGGCCTACCACCAGGCGTTTGGGTATGCACGAGGGCAACGCATGGTGCAGGTTTTGAGGCCCCGGGTGTTTTGGGTTGGTATGACCGAGGACTCGCAGCGCTGGGCTGGTGAGTGTCAACAATGTATCTTGGGGAGAGCAGGCCCAGAGATTCGGGCTCCATTGTGGCCTGTGATAAGTCACTATCTGTTTGAAATCTTGGCTCTTGATTACCTCTCTCTGGGTCGGGTTGGGGATGCTCATCCGTACATACTGGTGATGACTGATCTGTTTTCCAGGTATGCAGTGGCAGTTCCAACAAGGGACCAATCTGCCACAACCACGGTGAAGGCACTCTGGAAGCATGTCTTCCAGGTGTTTGGGTGTCCGGAACGGATCCTGACTGATCGTGGGGGTGCCTTTGAGTCGGAGATCATGGAGCAGCTCTGCTGTATGTATGGGTGTGTAAAGAGTCAGACAACTCCATACCACCCTCAGGGCAACGGGGCCTGCGAACGGTTTAACCAGACCCTGTTAGGGTTACTGAATACTTTGGACCAGGAGGGGCAGGCCCGGTGGGCTGAGCGGTTGCCGTACTTGTTACAGGCATATAACAACACTCCACACAGTTCCACTGGCCTTGCACCTCACTTTGTGTTGTTTGGCAGGTATGCACGGTTGCCCATTGACATAGCTCTGGGTGTGGCCCCCCCTCGGGAGCGGGTCCCACTGGACCAGTGGGTGCAGCACCATCAAGAGCAGCTGACGGCAGCGTACGACCAGGTGTTGCGGTACAGTGGGCGACGCCAGGGGTGGGACCAGCGCCGGTACAATGCAAGGGCCCGGGCCCTCCCCCTGGTGCCTGGGGAACGGGTCCTCTGTCGGAATTTCCGAAGGAGGGCTCGGGGGAAGCTGGCACCGTTTTGGGTTCCGGAGCCGTATGTTGTGGTGTCCCGGCTAGGCTCAGAACAGCTGGTGTATATTGTGCGTCCGGAGGGTAAGTCTGGGCCAACTTGAACTGTTCATCGGAATAATTTGCGCCCTTGCCCAGGTGGGTGGGCCCCAAGGGATGCTGTGGAGCAGGGGCAGCCAAGGGAGCTGTCAAGGGTTGGGGGGCACTTCTGGCCGGCAGATCTCCTCCAGAGCGGGGACCCCGGGGATCCTCCTCAGCCGGGCTTAGCTGGTGGGGAACCGAATGCCCCTGAGGTAGAAGGGGTGGGCCTGGCAAGGGCAAGAGAGGTGGAGCCAGAGCCTAGGCGCTCCCAGAGGGGTAACTTGGGGATCCCCCCAGTAAGGTATGGGCACTAGCATGGTCGGGACGACCATTGTTAAAGGGGGGGGATGTCACATTTGGTATTGGGTTGTGTGGACTGTATTTAGATTTTATCTATTAACATGCAAGTTCAGTGGGGCCTCATGGACTGAGTGAGCTGATTAACTGACTCCAGAGGGACTGATTGACTGACTGGTTGCAGCTGAGGGCAATCAGAGAAGTGGCACTCAGGAGCATTTAAGGAGCTACATACAGGAGAACGCGAGAAGCCAGTGGAAGTGAGTGTGCCCTGCAGTGAGGCTGAGCAGGACATGGAACGGTGAGCAGCCAGAAATGTGTGGGACTGCACCAGCGCTGTGGCAGTGGAGATGCTGAGGACATCTTGCAGACAGTTTGGAGACAGGAGCCGGCGGTGGCGCAGGGATCGGCACTGGAGACTGTACAACGCCTGCTAAGTATTCCCTGAAGGGACGTATGTCGGCCTGAGGACCAAGTGTAACATTTGGGCTGTCTTACTCTGTTTGAGCTGACTGCTCCTACCTTTTCTCCAGCAGCTATTGAGGTTGACCAAGGGACAGCAGAGACTGTGGATACGGGACGCCTGTGGGGATAAGGGCCGAGACCCTGCAATGCTGTGGTGGCATGAGTAGAAGGCAGCTTGGAGGAGCAATGCCTGGTCGCTGTGGGAACCCCTTGCAGGCGTGACGTCACTACGAGGGACTCCACAAATATACTTTCTTTTTACTGGTCGGAGGTGGACCTGACCAGTATTGTTTGTTTTTTTTCTTTTCCTTTTTGTTGTTTGTTTGTCATTGTTTTAAGCTCCGCCTGGATTTCGGCCGCCACAGGTGGGTGGCAGCTCTAAAGACTTTTACCAGCAGTGACATCCTCTCCCTGTAGTGTGGGTTTTCTTAACAGGTTTTAGTACTGCATGTTGTGTGTATATGGTTTAGTGTGCATTCCTTTTTTTTATAGCATGTCCAGTTTGCGGCGTGTTGTGGTTTTAAGGGAGGGGTTGTGTACAGTGCAGGAGGTGTTGGGGGAAAGAGCCAGTGCCCCGGTGGTGCTTATTAAGATCTGCTGTAGTCCTTGTGGCCTTATGAATTTAATAAAGTTTTAAACCTTTCATAAGTATCTCTGGGTTGTCTATTGCCCGGGAGGATCTCGAACTGTCGGGTTTTTGCCCGGCGTGACACATCCGCCAAGGAGGTTTTGTTTTTGCGGGCGTTTATCTGTCTGTGTTCAAGATAACTCAAAAAGTTATGGATGGATTTTGATGAAATTTTCAGGAGTTGTTAGAAATGTGAAAAGGAGAATAAAATAAACACACAACCTAAACAAAGATTTCTTAAATCTACTCCCACCATAACTGCACACAGTTAGCTTGATCTCCTTCAGGCTGAGAATCCGTTGATATAAACGTATTGATCCTGGAGGAAGGATAAAATTGGGCATAGTTTTTTATAAAAGTATTACTGTCATCATTGTTATCAAACCACATGTGCATTTCCCTTGGTAATATAACACTGATTCTCAACCCTGGTCCTCGTGACCCCCTATCCAGCAGGTTTTAGATGTTTCCCCTTCTTCTTCACACCGTGATACAAGTGGCTGTGTCATCAACAGACTTGTGCAGACTTTGAGGACAACCTGATAATGACCATTAATTAAAATCAGGTGTGTTGAAGCTGGGAAACCTCTAAAACCTGCTGGATAGGGGTCACGAGAACCAGGGTTGAAGACCTCTGGATTAAATGGATATTGAATCTGGACTCTACTGAAATTAATTGGACAACATTTTTTTTTTTAATTAAAAACTTTAATCTGGACTTCAACTAAACCAAACCTATAACTCAAAATGAAAATTTTCTTAACAGATGTTAGTAGAAAAACTGATTAGACTTTTTTTTATAATTAAATTTCAGATCTATTAAAAAAAATGATAAAGTCTTCACGATAATTTGATACCATTTAGTTTCTAAAAGGAGAAACATTTTTTTTCCTTTTTTACATTTTCTGTAACTCCCAGTGTTTTAATGAAAAAGCTTTCAGACTGTAATTTTTTTCCAGTATGTCACCACAGCAGACTTGGTCGATCTGGTATGTCACCACCAGGTTGCTACACCGGCTCTGAAACACATTTCACCACACATGAAAAGTGAAATCAAATCAAATCAAATTTATTTATAAAGCCCTTTTCATACAAAAGTAACACAAAGTGCTTTACATAATAAAAACAATCATTAAAACAACAACAAGAAAGAACAAAAACAACTTAAAAGCCATCACACACCCAGGGTTACAGCACTCTCTCTCATGCACACTCCGTGCACATTTTTATTTTATCTCTCTGAAATTTTTATCTTATTTTAACTCCAGTGTTAACTCCTCATGGCGGTCCTCCACATCTGGAGCTACACCTGCTTGGTTCCCAGGGTTACCGCCATAGAGATTGTCTGTGTTCAGAGTGGGCGGGGCTCTACATCAGGGGTGTCCAAAGTTGGTCCTGGAGGGCCGGTGTCCTGCAGGTTTTAGATCAGGGATGTTCATTCTCAGTTCTGGAGGGCTGCTGTCCTGTAGGTTTTGCATGTTTCTCTGCTTTAACACACCTGATCCTAATTAATGGCCACCATCATCTTGTCATCAAGGTCAGCACAAGTCTGTTAATGACACAGTCACTTGTATCAGGGTGTGAAGAAGGAGGGAAACATCTAAAACCTGCAGCACAGCGGCCCTCCAGGACTAACTTTGGAGACCCCTGAACTGGACTGAAGAGTTGGACTGCCATGTTCATGACTGGAGTATTCATCATAACACTACATTTATTTGTTCAAAAGGCAAATGCAGAACGGCAAATTCTCCAGAGATCAGCGTGTGGACAGGGCCGTGATAATTCTGCTCAGGTGTTGATTGTGTCACAGTTGAAACCAAAGACAATGAATAATCTGATAAGAGGAGCAGGAGTGTCTGGACTGAGGTGGAATCAGTAACTGCTCTGATTACCAGGGAGGTGTTTGAGAAAACAACTTGAGAGCTTGTTATTATGTCCCAGAATGACAAGGCACAAAACGGTTTTCACAGTGCAACTTCAGTTTACTTCAACTCGAGAGCAACTAACACAACCAGAAAAAGCGTAAACAGAGTGAATGGATAGGCTTAACTAACCGAACTCCGAGTCACACACACATCACCACACAGGCAAGGCAGCAGTCAAGTGGAGCACAGTCGCTCATATTAATAAGACTGCATACATAACACTTGTAGCAAGCAGAAGACATGTTGATGGAAGAAATATCCCCTTCTTGGCAAAACTTCATAAAGCTGTAGAAGGACTTAACTGAAAACAAATGTAATCTCTACTGCAGGTGTCATAGTTTGTCCGTAATCGAGATGACGAAGTCAGCACTGGTTTTCAGTGAGTTTTCAAATTCAAATATGAACTTTATTCAAGTCCAACATTTAATCAGGCAACATCCTGGTTATAATGCAGCCTGATTGAAGGAGGCGTGTCTTTGTGAACTACTGGAGTTCACCAGGAGCAGAAGTCCACGTCTGTGGAGATGAGATGCCAAACAACAGCTGTCACAAACTAAGACTATACTTTCAGGGATCATTTCTATAGTTTCTGACTTGAGGAATGTGTTTCTAACTGTGTGGTCTCGCTGCCCACCATGATGAGTAACCATGTCTCCTTCAGAGCAGGAAGTTGGTGGAAAGATGTGATGTCTTTACCACTGTTGATGGTTGTTCAGTGTTGCTTCATCCAACACTGATGGAAGAGACATGTTCTGAGTGGTGAATTCTTCCTTGTATAATAAAAGAAGACTTTGTTGTAGTACAAGTTAATTCTAAATCTTCAGAGAGTTTTCTTTAGTTCAGAGGTTTAGAACATTTTAATAGTGACATACAAAGAGACGGCGATCTGTTCTCACTACATAGCATGGTAGCACAGTTTTCACTGTTTTCACAGCCGTCGTACCAAAAATGTGGAATGATCTGATCCTCATGAGGGGGCTGAAAAACAACTGGCCGTTAGCAGTTTAGCTGATAGTCACCGTCATAGTCCCAGTTATCTGTGACAACACTCGACAGTAGTTCAGGTAAAGTTTAAGCTTTCAGACATCACTTTTACAGTTTCTGACTCCTGGAAATGTGTTTTCATATTGTGCTGTTTTCAATCACAATGGGTGTATGTATTTTTCAGAGAAGGAAGCTTCTACCTCAGTCTGTGATTGTCCAGTGTTACTGCTTAACAAGCACTTAGGAAGGAAACATCATCTGTGTGGGCTTTGCTCTTATTTATATCTACTGTAATAACTTGCTGCAGTTAGAAACCATTGATTCACTAATAAATGATAAAAGATCAACACTCTCAGTTGTCAGCTGTTATCACTGCTGATTTTTTTTAAAGAGGTTAGTCACATGACGCCTGGTCAAACAGTCAGTTAAAATAGTGTCAAATAAGACCAACATCTGTACCTCAGATTTCTGAGTGAAGGTCCAACGCTTCACTGATACTGCTATCAGTTTTTCTACTCACATCTGCGGCATTGATGACTACCTCGTAAATGTGAATGTAGCTTTGGACATAAATCACCTCCTTACTAAAAACTTGCCATGGATTCACCAACGGCGCATAAAAAGATTGATTTAGACCAGTGATTCTCAACCCTGGTCCTCGAGGCACCCTATCCAACAGGTTTTAAAGGTTTCCTAGCTTCAACACACCTGATTTTAATTAATGGTCATTATCAGGTTGTCCTCAGAGTCTGCACAAGTCTGTTGATGACACAGCCACTTGTATCACGGTGTGAAGAAGAAGGGGAAACCTCTAAAACCTGCTGGATAGGGTGCCTTGAGGACCAGGGTTGAAAATCACTGTGTTAGACAAATGTATTATATTTCCATGAATTCTCAGGTTTAAAACACTGTTCTAAAAGTTTCTGCATATTGTGAAAATAAGAGTACATATAAGGCTTTAACATCTTATAATGACGAGTAATAATTATTCAGACTTTACACATGGACGGAGGCAGGACTGGATTTTCCTCAAACCAGCAACAATTTCATATCTAACCTTCCCACGCTGCTCACAGTTTAAAGTTGATCCTTTTTTGCAATAGATCAACTGCACAATAAAAGTGATAGGACTGATATTGTGTCTCCAAAGATCACCAACAAATCCATCACATACTGGTTTACTCCTCTGCAGGGTCACAGAGATCTGCTGGAGCATTTCCCAGCTCTCTGGGGGTGAAAGCTTCATGTCCACTCTGGACAGTCCAGCAATCTATAAACAAAACAAACAAATGTGTTTCAAGCAGTTCCCTTCCCAAAGCGTTAGACATTATCATCATTTGTCTTAATTTTCTGCAGGAGTTCACCGGGAGTTCAGATCCATGACTTTCTTCTCCTTGTGAACTCCTGCAGACCACAAAGACACACCTCTTCCAATCAGGCTGCATCCTTCCCAGGAGGGTTTATCAAGGAGTGGGTTCAAGAAAGCTAAGGGAGCTCACCAGGAGCTCAGATGCACGTCTGTAGGTATAAGGTCTCAGGCAGCATCTTTCACAAACAAAGACTGTACTTTCAGGGATCATTTCAATAGTTTCTGACTTGAGAGATGTGTTTCTAACAAGTATGGTCTCGCTGCCCATGATGATGAGTAAAGGTGTTTCCTTCAGAGCAGGAAGCTGGTGGGGAGATACTGAGTCTTCTACACTGTTGATGATTGTTCAGTGTTGCTGTATGTAACACTGATGAAGGAAACACTGTCTGAGTGTTTTTGCTTTTAGTGCCCAAAATAATATAGTGTTTTGAAAGAATGGAAGTTACAGATTTGTTACTAAATTGTTTTCAACAAAGTACTGTTGTTCAGGTTTATCAACATTGTAATTTTTTTCTAAAATCAGGAAAGTAGAAGATATTTCAGTCATCTTAATTGATATATTCCTAGTGGTTGTTTTACAGCAAAAGAAAAATCTAAACAGCTCCTAAAACCACTAGACCAGGGGTGGCCAAAGCCAGTCTTTGAAGGCCGCCGTTCTGCAAGTTTTGCATTTGTATCTCCAGTCTGAATTGTAAACAGGATACCATCTGTTTAGAAGATGTCTCTTTTTTATCTGTGGGAATTTTCCACAAGTACAACAGCTCATCAAGGAGTCTCCAGTTGGCATGATGCTCTGAGACACATATTATTATCATGCTTAACAGAATTTTTAAGCCTTGCCAGAGGTGTACAGTGTCACACTGTGACACAAATGGAATTAGCAGTTGGAGTTGGAGTTAGCACTCGGACCACAGGACCGGGACATGAAGAAGGAGCGCTGGACATCAGGTTCAAGTACACCAGACTGCAGCATCTGGTGTACTTGAAACTTGAATTTCCCCCTTGGGGGATCAATAAAGTATATTTAATTTGGTTTGATTTGAAATCACTGTCCTGATTTGTTTTGGTGGAGCCAAGAGTGGCCAGAGGTCCCGTTTTCAATCATTATTAAATTGCTCCCTGATTATTATCTGTGGCACATCAATTATACCAACATCCTGTTGTCTTTGATGCTGCTCTGTTTTCAGCTTTATAGGATGTGCATGTTTAAAAGTAGAGAGAGAATTTTGCAACACCAGAAACGTGACCTTATGGGATTCTGACCAGACCTGCATGTGATGAGTTGGAATTTAAAACAGGCAATTTATGCACAATAAAAGTATATAGACACACCCAGTGAGCCCTGACCAGTAAAGAGCAAATAGGTGTCGTTAATGACAGCAGATGGGGGTAAGATCAGGGATGTACCTGCAACTTTATAATAAGAGCTGTAAAAAGATAATTGAAAGTCCAACATTTAATCAGGCAACATCCTGGTTATAATGCAGCCTGATTGAAGGAGGCGTGTCTTTGTGAACTACTGGAGTTCACCAGGAGCAGAAGTCCACGTCTGTGGAGATGAGATGCCAAACAACAGCTGTCACAAACTAAGACTATACTTTCAGGGATCATTTCTATAGTTTCTGACTTGAGGAATGTGTTTCTAACTGTGTGGTCTCGCTGCCCACGATGATGAGTAACGATGTTTCCTTCAGAGCAGAAAGTTGGTGGAAAGATGTGATATCTTTACCACTGCTGATGGTTGTTCAGTGTTACTTCATCCAACACTGATGGAGGAGACATGTTCTGAGTGGTGCATTCTTCTGCTGACCTCTGCCGTAAGTCTTCTTTGCTTTTGGTGACTGTTGAATTTTACATGTTACGTTGATGATGCAAACATTTGCTGAGTGTTTCTTTTTTGTTCTGATGTATAAATATATTTGGCTAAAACAGAGGTCTTCAACCCTGGTCCTCGTAACCCCCTATCCAGCAGGTTTTAGATGTTTCCCAGCTTCAACACACCTGATTTTAATTAATGGTCATTATCAGGTTGTCCTCAAAGTCTACACAAGTCTGTTGATGACACAGCCACTTGTATCACGGTGTGAAGAAGAAGGGGAAACATCTAAAACCAGCTGGATAGGGGGTCACGAGGACCAGGGTTGAAGACCTCTGGGCTAAAAGGTTTGATGGAAAAGTTAAAAGGCTTCAGCCTTTGTAGGCTTCTGTTTCTTTTTTGATTAAAAAGAAATACACACTTCTATGCAGTCCTTAGTTTGTTTTTTCATTGTTCTTCTATTGTTGCTGCTTGCTTTTTACAATAAACAAACGCTCAGCCTTGGGCCGCCCTGGTAGCGCAGTGGTTAGGGCAGGTGGCCCATGTACAGAGGCTACAGTCCTTGTGCGGCTGGTCGCCAGCTTGTTGACCCTTTGCCGTGTGTCTTCACCATTTTCTCTCCACTATGAATAAAGGCCACTAGTGCCCAAAAAATCTTTAAAATAAATAAATAAACAAATGCTCTGCCAATGTAACAATCTCTTTTCATTGATAACATCCGCCAAGGAGGTTACGATTTTGCTGGCGTTTATCTGTCTGTCTGTGTTCAAGATAACTCGAAAAGTTATGGATGGATTTTAATGAAATTTTCAGGAGTTGTCAGAAATGTGAAAAGGAGGATAAAAAAAACACACAACCTAAACCAGAGGTCTTCAACCCTGGTCCTCGTGACCCCCTATCCAGCAGGTTTTAGATGTTTCCCCTTCTTCTTCACACCGTGATACAAGTGGCTGTGTCATCAACAGACTTGTTCAGACTTTGAGGACAACCTGATAATGACCATTAATTAAAATCAGGTGTGTTGAAGCTGGGAAATCTCTAAAACCTGCTGAATAGGGGGTCACGAGGACCAGGGTTGAAGACCTCTGACCTAAACAAAGATTTCTTAAATCTACTCCCACCATAACTGCCCACAGTTAGCTTGATCTCCTTCAGCCTGAGAATCCGTTGATATAAACTTATTGATCCTGGGGGAAGGATAAAATTGGGCATAGTTTTTTATGAAGGATTACTGTCGTCATTGTTATCAAACCACATGTGCATTTCCCTTGGTAATATAACACAGTGATTCTCAACCCTGGTCCTCGTGACCCCCTATCCAGCAGGTTTTAGATGTTTCCCTCCTTCTTCACACCGTGATACAAGTGGCTGTGTCATCAACAGACTTGTGCAGACTTTGATGACAACCTGATAACAACCATTAATTAGAATCAGGTGTGTTGAAGCTGGGAAACCTCTAAAACCTGCTGGATAGGGAGTCACGAGGACCAGGGTCGAAGACCTCTGTTTTAGATGTTTCCCCTTCTTCTTCACACCGTGATACAAGTGGCTGTGTCATCAACAGACATGTGTAGACTTTGAGGACAACCTGATAATGACTAATAATTGAAATCAGGTGTGTTGAAGCTGGGAAACATCTAAAACGTGCTGGATAGGGGGTCACGAGGACCAGGGTTGAAGACCTCTGATATAACATTATCTCGCCTTCCCAGTGGGTGTGGGCGCCGGCCCCCAATCGCTCTGGGTCAGGGTTCATATGTCGTTGCCGGGGTTCTTGTCCCAGTTTGTGCTGTGTCTCTGGTGGTGGTGGTTGTGGTGTGGTTGTGGTTGGGGCTGGGGTGGGCCCTGGGGGCGGGGGCTGTGGCGGGGTGGTCTCCACCCTGGTCTCCTTGCCTGTTTGGCCTTGTCTGCAGCGGTGGGGCTCCTTGGATCTGCTGTCCTGGTGGTGTGGTCTACCTGTGCTGCTGGGTGGCAGTGGGGCTGGTGGTGACTGCTGGTGGGGTGGGGTGGCGGGTTCTCCCTGGGAAGGGGGGGGGGGGGTATCGCTGCCTCCTGTGTGCTGCCTCCTGCAGGGCGGCGGCATGGTGGGCGGTGGGGGGGTGGCCCGTGCCACCCATGTTGCCCTCCCAGAAGGAAGGCAACCTCTAAAACCTGCTGGATAGGGGCTCTCCAGGACCAGGATTGAAGACCTCTGCCTTATGGCAGAGGTCTTCAACCCTGGTCCTCGTGACCCCCTATCCAGCAGGTTTTAGATGTTTCCCCAGCTTCAACACACCTGATTTTAATTAATGGTCATTATCAGGTTGTCCTCAAAGTCTGCACAAAGTCTGTTGATGACACAGCCACTTGTATCACGGTGTGAAGAAGAAGGGGAAACATCTAAAACCTGCTGGATAGGGGGTCACGAGGACCAGGGTTGAAGACCTCTGCCTTATGGGATTCTGACCAGACCTGCATGTGATGAGTTGAAACTTAAAACAGGCAATTTATGCACAATAAAAGTATATAGACACCCAGTGAGCCCAGTAAAGAACAGATAGGTGTCATTAATGACAGCAGATGGGGGTAAGATCAGGGATGAACCTGCAACTTTATAATAAGAGCTGGAAAAAGATAATTGAAAATGGAGTGTTGGTGTCTAAAGCAGAGGTCTCAAATCTCGGTCCTCGAGGGCCGGAGTGAAAGGACTTCACTGAAAACAAATGTAGTCTCTACTGTGGAGGTCAGCACTGGTTTTCAGTGAGTTTTCAAATTCAAATATGAACTTTATTCAAGTCCAACATTTAATCAGGCAACATCCTGGTTATAATGCAGCCTGATTGAAGGAGGCGTGTCTTTGTGAACTACTGGAGTTCACCAGGAGCAGAAGTCCACATCTGTAGAGATGAGATGCCAAACAACAGCTGCCACAAACTAAGACTATACTTTCAGGGATCATTTCTATAGTTTCTGACTTGAGAAATGTGTTTCTAACTGTGTGGTCTCGCTGCCCACGATGATGAGTAACGATGTCTCCTTCAGAGCAGAAAGTTGGTGGAAAGATGTGATGTCTTTACCACTGCTGATGGTTGTTCAGTGTTGCTTCATCCAACACTGATGGAGGAGACATGTTCTGAGTGGTGGCTTATTCCTTATACAATCAAAGAAGTGTTTTTGATCACAGATTTTCAGACTTTATTAAATGTGACCAAAAGCAGGTGTGTTGAAGCTCTCTAAAACCTGCTGGATAGGGGGTCACGAGGAGGGTTGAAGACCTCTGCTTTTTTTCTTTAGTTTTGTAGTGGGAAGTCTCACAAGTTCTGACAATGAATGAGGATGTTTCTTCCAGAGCAAGAAGCTGCTGGGAAAACCACAAGTCTTCTTTGCTTTTGGTGACTGTTGAGTTTTTACATGTTATGTTGATGATGGAAACATCTGGTGAGTGTTTCTGTTTGTCCTATATCAGGGGTCTCCAAAATTGGTCCTCAAGGGCCGGTGTCGTGCAGGTTTTAGAATCTAAAATCTGCAGGACACCGGCCCTCCAGGATGGACTTTGGACACCTCTGCATAGTTGCAACAAACAAAAAACATAAATATACATGAAACATTTTGTTCTGCAGGTGGTTCACAGACTTTGGGCAGTTTTTGTGGGTTTTCACAGTAATGTGTCATAAAGACTCGATGTACATGCAAACAAAAGCTTTGTCACAGTGTGAGTTCATCTCATTTCAGTTTATTTATCACATCATGATATTTTATATTTAAAGTTCAATGCAGCCCCATTAAATCCAGTCCACTTTGGTCCAGTTATACAAGCATCACAACCTTTATTGTTACATTTTGCACAGCAGAGCAACAAAACCAATAAGCTGTGATCAGTTTGCTGATGACAAGAGCTTTGATTTTAATTAGACACCAACTTATTTCACTCACTGGTGAACAAAAATTGTTCTGATGGTCACGTCAACCAGAATGTTTCTAGGACTAAATTACTTTTTCATTTCCTCGTCACCATGTCAGACTCGAAGCGCTGCGTTCTCACAACATTTTCTAGGAAACATGTGCACGTGGTGTTTGTGCGTGTCTTTCATTTATTCACCTGGACTAGAGGTTGACAATTCATTTACAGGAGCATGAACTCGTACCTGGATGCAGGACAGTGTTTTCCTGCGTACCAAGTGGTTGGTTGAGTATTGGTCTGACAAAGGTGCATCAGAAACACCCTTCAAGTGTTGGTCTGCAATGGTCCCACGTGGATCTCAGAAGATACCAAACTTCCCATTGCTGTTCAGATAGACTGCTTAAAAGCAAAAAACCCCAGGCAGAAAGCTGATAGACTAAAAAACAAACAAACAAACAAAAGAAAAACCCATAAATAACACCTGAGGAGCTCACAACAAATAAAGGTAACATATTCACAAACTTTGGGAGGATCATGCTCCAGAACATGACCTGTTCACGGTGAGTTTCTTGTCTTTCTTGTCATCATCTGATGCAATAATGTCGAAGCGTTCTTTCGTTTATGAAATCTATCTCACAGCCACAGTCATCCGCACATAAAGTTTCACAATCCTGCTCTGCTCGACAAACTTTGAAATCTTCCCAGAATCCAATTCCTTCCTATTCTGGAAACACACAGCTGTAACTGCTTCCACATGTGGGATCTCTACACCCCTGAGCCAATAGCCACACTGAAATATTTTATTTTAGAGAGGGAATGTTATATATATACTCGTAGCCATTTTTGTGTGCTGAGCATGCCTGAACTCATGTGAACTCGCCACCTGAACTTATCCCATAAGTTTTTAAACAGCCTGTAGCCGACAGGCCCTTATTCTGCATGCCAGATTTCCAGGCATGTTTGGATACTTTTCTTACTAGAAGGTCTGACTGTAGCTCATCGTAAGTGTTTCACTTAATCTTGTGTACAGCGGTGTGTAGCGTCGTGGTGAGGTGTTTATCTGAGCAGCCTCACAGCAGCAGCCTCCTGCTTCAAAACTCAGCACCTCTTTGTGTGCCTGCTTGGGCTTTTTTTCGTGAACAGTCCATGCGCATGCATGCTAGCGTAAGAGGTATCCTCTTACTCACACGACTAACCTGACTTGATTTGTGCAAATATCTGGACAGCAGCTGGCAGCCTCATCGCCACTTGTACATACAGTCATGGCCAAAGGTTTTGAGAATGACACAAATATTACATTTTCACAAAGTCTGCTGCTTCAGAGGTTTTATGTTTTTGTCAGGTGTTTCTATGTTATAATGAAATACAATTAGAAGCATTTCATCAGTTTCAAAAGCTTTTATTGAGAATTACACATAATTCATGCAATAAGTCAATACTTGCAGTGCTGACCCTTCTTTTTC
This sequence comes from Hirundichthys speculiger, assembly GCA_018398805.1. Classification (NCBI taxonomy): domain Eukaryota; kingdom Metazoa; phylum Chordata; class Actinopteri; order Beloniformes; family Exocoetidae; genus Hirundichthys; species Hirundichthys speculiger. Next base: position 80,896 of record JAGFBZ010000607.1, on the reverse strand, counting down.
AAGACCTCTGCAGTTCTCCCTGGCATGCTGTTAATCAACTAATCTCCCAACCATCCAAGGGCAGTTTGATGATGAAGAATGCCTTTTTCCACCATGATGAGCCATAAGGCAAAAGTCACAACCAAATGGCTCGGGGAACAAAACATTAAGATTTTGTGCCCTTGGCCAGGAAACTCCCCAGATCTTAATCCCATTGAGAACTTGTGGTCAATCCTCAAGAGGCAGGTGGACAATCAAAAACCCACAAATTCTGACAAACTCCAAGCATTGATTATGCAAGAATGGACTGAATCAGTCAGGATTTGGTCCAGAAGTTGATTAAAAGCAAAAATCAACCTACAGTGGTGGTACCTCTACTTACGAACGTCTCTACATATGAAATTTTCAGGTTACGAAACGCCTCAACGGGAAAATATTGCCTCTTTTTACGAAAGAAAGTTCAGGATACGAAAGTCAAAAATACAGTACGGCTGCTACTCGCAGCTCTCAGAGTTTACCGAACGTAAACATACTTCTCGGCTCCTGTATCTTGGTTTGAAAGCGGTGCGTCTGAGCTGCTCTGCCATCGGCTATCTATTAGCATCTTCCTGGCATCCCATTGGCTAGGTGGGCCCCTTGTCTGTATGAGCGTAACCGAGTAACACCATGATGACCAATTGTAAAATATAGCCATATATGCCTTCTCAATTACCTTTAAACACACAGGAGGAGAGATGTTATTCCTTATTGTGGTTATTTATTGTTACCTGAATTTCATTTGAAACGTTGTATTATTAATGCATTGTCATGCATAGACAAGTCATGACGTTCCTCCACGTACCACCACTGAATTAGGGCATTTACATGGAAAATGCGTCTCTACTTACGAAGGTTTCAGGTTACGAAACTACTTCCAGAACCAATTAATGTCGTAAGTCAGAGGTCTTCAACCCTGGTCCTCGTGACCCCCTATCCAGCAGGTTTTAGATGTTTCCTCTTCTTCTTCACACCGTGATACAAGTGGCTGTGTCATCAACAGACTTGTGCAGACTTTGAGGACAACCTGATAATGACCATTAATTAAAATCAGGTGTGTTGAAGCTGGGAAATCTCTAAAACCTGCTGGATAGGGGGTCACGAGGACCAGGGTTGAAGATCTCTGTCGTAAGTAGAGGTACCACTGTAAAAGCTTTTGAAACTGATGAAATGCTTCTAATTGTATTTCATTATAACATAGAAACACCTGACAAAAAACATATAAAAACTCTGAAGCAGCAGACTTTGTGAAAATGTAATATTTGGGTCATTCTCAAAACTTTTGGCCATGACTGTAGTTGTTGCATTTGCCCATAAAATGAGGCTTATTTGTCCAGCGCATTTGTCTTTAGGGTCATTTTAATGCCCCTCCAGCACTACATGCCCTGCAGGCAGCAACATGATGTGTGGCACTGAATACACATTTTGTTGTCATTCTTGACTCTAAACACCACATTTCCTGGTTCCTCAGTGCACAAACCTGTAGTTTTATCTTTCCTAGAGCAATCAATAGTTTTTTTTTCTACAGCACAACAGTGAATGTGGCACTGAGCTTAAATAAACTGCAGTAAATTCATGCTCATGGCTGTCATCATGTGTTCTTTCAAGTGGTGAACTGATTAATGTTAACTGGTTATTGAGCAACACCTGAGCTGCACTGTACATAAGAGGAAGTCTCTGTCTTTTTACACACATTCTAACTTAATACACTGAAAATATTAACAAGAGTGACAGAGATCAAATCACCCGCGAACAGCAAGAGCAGCACTGTTGAGTTTGCATGCAGAACTTCCCCTGCAGCGTTTCCTTTAGCTGTCTGGCAGCAGGAACCTGAGGCAGGAAAAAGGCAGGTTGGACAGACAGTCCGTGTTTTCTGTGACCCGCATGTCCCCAAATAAAACTTGGCCTCTGTCACTGCTGCCGCTTCCCACTCCTTTTTTTTTCAGCGCCGAGAGTCGCTGGAGAATCAGTTGGTGTTCGCGGCCCCTCAGGAGGCCCCTGAAGTACAGGACGGCAGTCAGATGCTTCTTGCTGCAGGTGGAGAGCAGAAACATGTCAGAGAAGTTATTCACAAATTATTCGCCAATTTTTCTCACATGACAGTGTTCATTTGTTACTGACTCAATCTATGTAACCTTCTGAACCACACAAGTCCACCAGACATAGGAAAAAAAAAAAGGTTATATGACCAAAACAAACCAAGACCTGGCGGTTGGGTACAATTCCTTTAGCTCTGGACTCAAGAAATGTGTTTCATCTTGTTGCCTACAATAAAAAAATTGAGATCGCTCTTTCAGAGTAACTGATATGTTGGTTCTCTCCCTCTGAGGACTGAAACAGGCGAACCCGATTAAGACCACATACAGAAGTGGTTTCAGCTGCTGTTCCAATCACCGCTGTCTATGAGCTAACAGCCCACCTGCCTGGACCGTCCACCCTGCTGTACTGGTGGGGACAGAAACAGAAGTCCACAGAAACATTTAACATCGCTGCTGCTTTTTTTCAAACTTGGTGAAACTTTGCGACACGGCTGATGGATGGGACTCCAATCAGTTTTGCTAAAACCTATTCAGAAAGGATGCGGTGCTGCGGGAGCCCCCAGGCCAGACAACATCTGTGGTTCACAAAGATTAAACCATCATCCTTAAAGGTTTAATTGGTTTTAATGGATTTTAGGAGTAAATAATAATTATCTTGCTATGGGATCTTTTTATATCATAGTATTTCAACTTGGTGCAACGATTGTCAGCAATTAATCGAACATTGCATAGAACAGTGATTTTCAACCCTGGTCCTCGTGACCCCCTATCCAGCAGGTTTTAGAGGTTTCCCTCCTGTTTCACACCCTGATACAAGTGACTGTGTCATTAACAGACATGTGCTGACCTTGTTGACAAGATGATGATGGCCATTAATTAGGATCAGGTGTGTTAAAGCAGAGAAACATGCAAAACCTGCAGGACAACAGCCCTCCAGGACCAACTTTGGAGACCCCTCCTTTGGAAATTTACGAAAAAGAAAAAAAAAGAGATCACAGGACCAAGTCCAAGCACATCTGTCTGCGCTTGGACTTAGTTCTCCACACCTGTGATTTTCAACCCTGGTCCTCGTGACCCCCTATCCAGCAGGTTTTAGATGTTTCCCTGCTTAATCACACCGTTATACAAGTGGCTGTGTCATCAACAGACTTGTGCAGACTTTGAGGACAACCTGATAATGACCATTAATTAAAATCAGGTGTGTTGAAGCTGGGAAACCTCTAAAACCTGCTGGATAGTGTGCCTCGAGGACCAGGGTTGAAAATCACTGCTCTAAAACTTGCTGGATAGGGGGTCACGAGGACCAGGGTTGAGAATCACTGCTCCACACGACCGTTTTATGTCAGGGGTGTTCAATCTCGGTCCTCGAGGGCTGCTGTCCTGCAGGTTTTGCATGTTTTCCTGCTTTAACACACCTGATCCTAATTAATAGCTGTATCATCTTGTCATCAAGGTCAGCACATGTCTGTTAATGACACAGTCACTTGTATCAAGGTGTGTAGAAGAAGGGAAACATCTAAAACCTGCCCTCGAGGACCGACTTTGGACACCCCTGTTTTATATAAACAGCCAAAGCAGTAACGTTAACCCTGCTCCTTGTTTTGGGCAAATTATTTACAGACATGTCCTTCACTCAGTCACTGTTGTGATGCTAATTCCCCTTCTGACCTGCTTATTTCCCTCTTCTCAGTCTGAACGGAAAAATTTTCAGTCGAGCTTACAAAACCACAAAGGGAAGCTCTGACACTTTGTGTCTTCATTTTGGATTTTTTTGGTGTATATCAGATTATTTAGGTTTGCAGTTCAGGTGTCACGTGGAACTGTGGTACCTGCCACCAATGTTTCACTTTGACCAGCTTAGTTAATTAGAAACTGACCAAAGCGGTTGGGAAATCCCCATCCTTCAAGCTCCACAGCCCTGGCTGACCATGAGCTGCTGCACACAAACCTGCTGAAGATCCTTTATGGACATTTATTTTCTTGTTTTTTAATGTTTCATCCGGTTTCACCAGACGCTGCTGTTGATTTCTGTTGTGATTATGTTGAGACTACAGCTAAGATGAAAATAAATACGAGTAGATTTGCATTAATATTGAAAGTGTTTGAGGTTTGAAGACCAACATTACACAACTTTGTTGCATCATTTGGAGGGGCCCAGGTCTGAAGATGCATCAGTCAGTATGATTTGCAGGTAACCGCGATGAAGTTTAGATCTGGATTTCTTAGCCAGCCCATCTTTGTCTTCACGCACCTCCATCATGCTGTATTTGCAGAACCTTGGAGGTGAGTAGATGAGGATAAAAGTGGAGTTGAGTGACTCCACTCTCTAAAACAGCCCGCTGTAAACGGCAATAAAGACATGCCTGAAAAGAAAGCTGTTACCCTGCATTCCTGTGGTGTGATTTAATGATTTATTCTGAGTATTAATATTCTTCCAGGAAGATGAATCCCACTGAATTCTGTGATCTTTTGGACTTTTGTCCAGCACCACTAAATGTTTGTGCTCAAACATTTACTGAATGGGTCGCTGGATAGCTTGCCAGTTTCCTCCCTGTGGCATGCTCAGGGATCTAACCAATAGTTTAATTAGGCATGGCCAATGCAAAGCATTTAGCATTAAAGCCACTCCTATTACTATTCGACATATTTATTCTCGTAACTTATCATTCTTCCGTATTCCGTCACGAATTTTGACGGTTTTCACGGCCCGCAGCTTTGAGAAAAACCCAACAAAAAATACATCAAAACGACCGGCTCGATCGGGATCGGTGTGCTATGACTTTTGGTGGCGTTCCGTCGAACGGTTTTCCCGGAATTCCCCAAAAAACAGCAAATTTTGGTCCCATAGGAATGAATAGGGTTTAGCAGGATTCCAGATGAAAAAAAAGCCAAAACCCACCCTTCTTTGGACCTGTCTAGCACGGCCATATTTCATCACAGAGACACCATTCGAAGTTTAAATGGGTCACAAGACTTTGACCTATAACATATTGAAGCCGTGTATTGTTGTGATTTACCATCTTTGAGAAATCACGATTTACGTTTTATGATTTTTTACAAAATCTCAGATTCCCCTCCCTCACTCTAGTGATGTCATCACGCACTCTAGCTCCGGGGAGAGAAGAAAAAACTTTTTAAACCTGCCTTTTCCTCTTTCACGTCCACCCCTTTTGCTCAATCCACATAAATTATACATCAAAACGTAGGCATTTTTGTCCTCTTTCAGATGATGTGACTTTTGTGTCTGTGTGGTGTTTAGTTTTCTGTCAAATCCACCTAGAGTTCAAGGTGGTCCTTCCCGGCTCCAGTTTATTTCAATGGGGACATTTCTGATTTCTCTCGTCTGACAAGAAAAAGTCTCATGTTTTTACACTGCCGTAATTTTAAAAACCGTAGGTTTGTGCGAAACAAGAAATATATCCTCTAGAATCCTGAAAGCCTTGTGGCGCTCATGGTTCAAGAATTTTTTGAAAAACGTATTCAGCTTTTAAATTACAGCCGTTTGTTCGGGACATGGAAAATCGGATTTTTACAGAATACACAGGCTGCCAGCTCCAGATGATAAATTTATACTTTTTAAAACTGCTCTAGTTTAAAAAATGGAAAACATTGACGACATAAAATATATATCACTGCGTAGCTGAAACCCTTGTGGTGCTTCCGGTTCAAGAATTTTTTGAAAAACCTATTCAGCTTTTAAATTACAGCCGTTTGTTCGGACACAAAAATCCAGGTTTGGACTGACTGGACAGTGTAATTAGGAGGTCGCTGCCTTTTTTTTCTCTCTCCTCTTCTCACAGACACACATACACACGCTGGAGGAGCTGCACATGTGACTGCCTCCCCTGAAGCCCCGCCCCTTTCTGCCTGTTCTTCAGGCACAGTATATCAGTGATTTTCAACCCTGGTCCTCGAGGCACACTATCCAGCAGGTTTTAGATGTTTCCCCTTCTTCTTCACACCGTGATACAAGTGGCTGTGTCATCAACAGATGTGTTCAGACTTTGAGGACAACCTGATAATGACCATTAATTAAAATCAGGTGTGTTGAAGCTGGGAAACCTCTAAAACCTGCTGGATAGTGTGCCTCGAGGACCAGGGTTGAAAATCACTGCAGTATATGATATATTATGAGAATGATCACAGCCTTGACTCACATATGAGCTTTAGTTCATCCCATTCCTAATTAATATGATATGGCTCCACCCTTTGCAGCATGAACAGCTTCAACACTTCCAGGAAGTGTGTTTATTGGGGATTTTTGAGCATTTTTCCAGAAGTGCATTTCTGAGGTCACACACTGATGTTGGCCCAGAAGGTCAATATCCCAGAAGTCTTCTATCAGGTTTTGGTCAGGACTCTGCTGGCCACTCTGGTCACCGCGCTGACGGGCGGCTTAATTGGCGGCTTAATTGGCGGCTTAATTGGCCACGCCTCAAAATTTCTCCGAAATTTTCTAGTTAATATTTGTCCCACCGTACACATCTGAGCATGTCTGTTTGTGCAGGAGGCTGTGACCCGACAAGCAACAATAAGTATCAATGTCCTGACGAACAAAGTGCCTGCAGTCTGCAAGACATTGTGCAATTTGTGTGAAATCTGCACCTCTGACCGAATAAGGAAAGCTTTGCCCACAAGAGTCAGTGTGGCCATTTGACACATGCTGAGAAAAATCTCTAAACATCTTTGGATGAGAAGCAGCTGTGGCATTAACCCTCCAGGAAACACCATCTTTGAAAACTACTGACACTCTTCAGCAGGAGTGTCCAATCGCAGTCCTTGAGGACCACTGTCTTGCAGATTTTGTATGTTTCCCTGCTTTAACACACCTGATCCTAATGATTGACCATCATCATCTTGTCATCAAGGTCAGCACATGTCTGTTAATGACACAGTCACTTGTATCGGGGTGTAAAGAAGGAGGGAAACATGCAAAACCTACAGGACACCAACCCTCGAGGATTGACTTTGGGGACCCCTGCAATAAACTGTAAAAGAAAAAAATATATGTTAAAACCAGCTAAACTGATCTATTGTGTTTCAAAACGTAGAAATCTACATGTCAAAGCCATGGCCAACGTCCTCATAGTCCACCTGAATAATCAACTCTGACTCTGTTTAAATCCAGTCCAGTTTAATTCATCTGGTCCTGTGGGAGAGCTGCAGCTGGAGATAAAATACTTCTCTCAGCATGTAGCAGCTTTTTATCTTCTTTCAGTGTTACCAAGTACTTTACTATGTTTCTCACTGACTCATTTACCTCAAAAAAATATTTATACAGCTTCTTGTTCTTGTTCTGATAAACTTCCCCTTTAATGTTGGGAGATAATTATTACTGATTCAATGAAACTATCACTGCAGCCAAATGTTGGTGTTGGCAGCGACAGAACGACACATTTTAACCACATTCAGGGTAACAATATGAACTGAGCAGTTTCATAGAATAAATCTGTGACAAAGTGGCAGCCTGTTGGGAGTATACGCAGCTAGCCAGACCACCACCGCCAGGATCTAACAAGCAAGGCAGGTCTACCTGAAGTCTGGGTAATGCTCCACGAGAGGCTGCAGATGATTCTTGATGTCAGCCTTGTTTTTCTCTCCAATTATGTTGCTCAAGTCATCTCCAACAGGGTGGAGCCACTCATGAGTTGAGTTCTACAGGAGCAGAAACATAAAGATAGTAGGTAGATGGTCAGCACCACCACGCCGGTGTACAGCCGAGTCCGCTCATCACGTATATCAGTGTTACCTGCTGCAGATACCTGATTCAGTTAGATAAGTGGCACATGTTCCCACCTTGACCACATGTCATTTTTTCATAAATTAATGACACAATAAACCTTGATCACTCTAACACATCATGGCTGACTTAAAGTAATGCCTCTCCCGATATAAGAGGCCTCTTTTCATAAGATTCATGCACATGCACGAGGAAAAAGAGCTGAACAAATTAGATTTTTTTTTTAGAGGCGTGAATAATAGTATTATACACTGCCTGGCCCAAAAAAAAAAGTCGCCACCTGGATTTAACTAATCAAACAGGTACGAGCCTCCTATTGGATAATTACTGCATGGGTGATTATCTTTCAGCTGGCAACAAGTTATTTAACTCCAACTGGTGCAATAAGTTGCTTCATAAGTGATGCTGTCACCAGATAAAATAGATATTTTATTGCGGTTATCACCTTTTTTTAAAAAAAAAAAAACACTGCATCCTGTCTGCAAGCAAAACCTAATGTGTTCAAAAGAGGAGCTGTCGTTAGGTTTCACCTACCCAACACTTGAAATGCAGCCCAGGTGGTTTCAGAATCATTCACACATTGATTCAACAAACCAAAACATTTCACATGTTGACACGGTAAACAGCATATACCAAGGACCCCAACAGGGAGGGGGCGGTAGCACTGAATACAGCAGCGTTTCAACAGCTAATATGAAAGGATGTCAGAAGCAGCTTATTATTCTGAAAGTCACTTGGAGCTAAAACCTTTCTAAAGAAGTGCAGTTGCTTTCTGTTCAAGCTTTCAGGATTAAAGTGCTCTGGACAACTGAGAATCTACACCAACAATAAAATAAATAAACAATGACATTATATAATAGGTCATATATGTGATATATGTTGTTGTTCATGAGGTGGTATTTACCTTCTGTTCACCTTCGGAGCCAGTCGTTTGCAGAACTGCATGTTTTTTGACTACTGTGATGATGACAGATGAGCAAAAGGAATATGGCCCCTCATGTCTGGCTCTGGTACACAGAATACTATTCAGAAAATCTTTCCTACTGCTCTCATTAAGTAGATTGATTAGTGCAGTGATTTTCAACCCTGGTCCTCGAGGCACACTATCCAGCAGGTTTTAGAGGTTTCCCAGCTTCAATACACCTGATTTTAATTAATGGTCATTATCAGGTTGTCCTCAAAGTCTGAACACATCTGTTGATGACACAGCCACTTGTATCACGGTGTGAAGAAGAAGGGGAAACATCTAAAACCTGCTGGATAGTGTGCCTCGAGGACCAGGGTTGAAAATCACTGGATTAGTGTACTACTTTTCCCCCTGAAAATAATTTCAAAATTCAGTAGATGTAAGTCCTCAAAGAAAGCCACTCTTGTCCATTAGGCTTCCATTGATCACCCTTCAGCTCCGCTGATGGTCAAATGCCAAACTCAAATCACTTTGCTGGTTTTGTTCATGTTTATACAGCTAAAATAACTGTAGTAATATGTGGCACGCTGGGAGTCAGGAGGGGCTAAGGGATCTTCAGTGAGGAATATTTTAGATTAACACATAATATGAAAAATATAAGACTGAATGGCTGACGCTGAACCAAAACAGCAAATATGCAGGAAAAGCTACATTCTTTTTTTTTTTTAAAAGCCAGCAGCAAGAACTATAGTTCTAAAGTTAGGATGGTAACAAGCTCATGATGATGATACTCAGCAGCAAATGTTTAGGAGGTAATAAAATCTACCACCATAGTTTGGAGAATTATATCACTAACACAAAGTGCAGCTGAGGCTGGTGAAAATGGCTTCAGTTTTGAAGGTAGTTGAAAGAGTACATATTTAAAACTGACACCTGATTACGGCGCTTGATGAAACATCAAGGGGAGGGTTCCAAAGTAATTAGAGGTGTTTAAGTTTTTGTAATAAATATCACGGCCCCACGTTTAATTGCCCCTGTCAGTATCAACAGAGGGATGTGGAGTAAGCACTGCAAAGGGGGGTTATGAAAGGTTGCAGATTAAAATGCTATGACAGTGGGACTCGACTTTAAATAATTCATGCCCTATCATCATCATCCCTGTGTCATGTGGATGAGCCAAAGAAGCTGACTCTACTGAGAAAGAGAGGCAACAAAACTCTCTGTGACCTGCTGGAGCCGCAGGGCTTTGAGCAGGTCAGCCAACTAAATGAGGAACATTTCAGCTTCACTAAGGCGGCATTTTCTTTAGAGCAAAACCCAACACATGATAATAACTGTGTTAATGTATTTTCCCTTATACATGCCTCTTTCGCTGCTTTAGAAAAACATCTCGCATGCAGTATATACATTCAGATTTCCAGTTTAACAAGACATAAATATTGCCAAAAGTATTTGCTCAATTATCAGAATCAGGTGTTCCAGTCACTTCCATGTCCACAGGTGTATTAAATTAAGCACCCAGACATGCAGACTGTTTCTAGAAACATCTGTGAAAGAATGGGTCTCTCTCAGGAGCTCAGTGAATTCCAGCTGGAACTGTGATAGGATGACACCTGTGAAACAAATCCAGTTGTGAAATTTCCTCCTAAATATTTCACAGTCAACTGTCAGCTGTATTATCAGGAAATGGAAGTGTTTGGGAACGACAGCAACTCAGCCATGAAGTGGTAGGACAGGTAAACTAAGGGGGCGGGGTCAGAGGATGCTGAAGAACATAGTGAGAAGAGGTCACCAACTTTCTGCAGAGTCAATCACTACAGACCTCCAAACTTCATGTGGCCTTCAGATTAGCTCAACAACAGAGCAGAGAGCTTCATGAATGGGTTTCCATGGTGACGCAGCTGCATCCAAGCCAGACATCACCAAGAACAATGGAAAGAGTCAGATGCAGTGGTGTAAAGCAGTGATTTTCAACCCTGGTCCTCGAGGCACACTATCCAGCAGGTTTTAGATGTTTCCCCTTCTTCTTCACACCGTGATACAAGTGGCTGTGTCATCAACAGATGTGTTCAGACTTTGAGGACAACCTGATAATGACCATTAATTAAAATCAGGTGTGTTGAAGCTGGGAAACCTCTAAAACCTGCTGGATAGTGTGCCTCGAGGACCAGGGTTGAAAATCACTGCCTAAACTGATTGAAACACAGACTGTAAAATGTTTTAATCTGTCTCACATCTGATCTTGAATTGTTGTTCTTTTAAAAGAACCTGCTCTCCTTATTTACAACTTCAAAACTGCTTTGAGATACTTCAGGACGTCCATGTCTTGTTTTTACTTTAGCTTTTATAAAACAACCGGTGCTGATGATTTTTAATATCACAGGCGACCAGTCCAGGGGGTACTGGGAGAGCTGGGATGGGCTCCAGGGTCCCTGGATGGACTTTTGATATCACTTATAATTCATACATAATTCATCATTCATTTTATCTGTATGTGTGGTTGTGCTGTTGTCTTCGTCAGGATGCTCTGGGAAAAGAGCCGAAGAAGAAGATAAAGAACCAAAGGTTATAATAAAAATGTGTGATTATACAATTACTTGTTTCTTGTGATAAGCCTACACAAGACTTGGTCTTTTTTTTTTTTTTGTCTATCTTTGTCGACAAGAGAAATCTCCTGTTGATGTGTCACCAAGCCAGTGAAAAGTATCTCTCCGTGTTCTTTTATCTGGTGCCTAAATGACAAGTCTAGAAGCAAAGATCAATCAAGAATTTAATACAATCATGAATACAAAGAATTATTATGCCATGTAGAATATTTTAATCGGCCGATGGTGCACTTGTCCACAACATCACCAAGATGCTGCCATGGACAAATGCACGCTCCAAGTTAGTTTGTGTCCATCTTTTAAGGATCCAGAGAAGGCGTGTCCTGGGTTTTATGGTCCTTTGTCCAGATGGTCACTGTCCCACAGTCTGAGTTAATCAACAACTGTTGTTCCGGGAATTTCAAACTGTTGGTGGGGGTCGGAGGATGTTGCAGTAATTAAATCGTAAACCTGAGCTGAGAAACTCACAGCATCTGAGAAGCTCACAACATTCTTTCCTGCCAATATAACAAGTTAAAAATCTACATAGTTAATCCTAAATCCTAACACCAGTCTCCAACATTACATCTTGTAGTGTGGCATGAACATTGTTTTTAATTTGAAATCATACTTTTAAACTAAAATCATGATTTTTTTTCCTAATCCTATTCATGCTGCTTCAATTCCTTAAGTATTTGTGATGGCTAAAAGAAGAAAGGGGTAAATGAAGCAGTGAGTGGAACCAGAGTGTCTGAAAGAAAGAATGAAAATACTTTTTGATATCTTAATAATCTTAATAATCATTAATGATAATGGTGCACAAACTGTGGTATGTGTACCACCAGTGGTACACGAGCGCTCTCTGGTGGTATACGGGGAACGTCATGACTTTCCACATTTTTTCCACATTTTCACTTTTTTAAAAAAATCTGAAAAAATACAATGCATTATGAATACAACCTTTCAAACAAAATGTGTAGCTTGTGATGATTAAAAATTTGTCTTTAAAAAAAATATTTGTTGCATATTCAGTTGCAGTGCAGATGTAGCAACTTTTGAGTTTGTTTATTTTGCTCTGTATGAGAATATGAGAATGTGGGAATTGTTGGACAGAGTTGTAAATGTCTGATTCAGTAAAGTAACAATTCAAGTAATAAATAACTACAATAAGGAATAAACATCTCTCCTGTGTATTTAAAGCTAATTGAGAAGGCATATATGGTTATATTTTAAGATTGATCATCATGGTGATACTCAGAGAGCAGTTTCTCAGGTGGTAAAAGTTTGAGAACCACTGACTTATGATTTTCACCATGACACAGAGCCAAAGACTCGAGTAATATTAGGAAAAGACTGAATAAGAAAGAACCATTTGGAAAGGATGTAGGGGAGGATCTCTTCTTTGTAGCACGGTCGTACAAACTAAGTATAACTGCATCTGAATGAAACTGTCTGTTTTAGTGAACCAGTCCAGCTTTAAAGCTGGTGCTGTGACAGAACTGAGGATAAATCTCAATGAACATGCAGGTATCTATAGTTCATTCAAACTAGAGTTAAATTTGTACCTATGGATTTTTATCAGAATATTACTATACTTACTATACATCATTACGTGTAAAGTGGCGCTCCCTGGTGACTTGGTGGGATCCCGCCTTAATTTGAGCCCTGAACAGCAGATACTTGTCCAACAGCAGACAGTTGTTCACCTCAAAAGCCCTTTTAAAGCCGTCTTTTACAATCGGCAGAGACACACTCCAACTAACCTCCTTTCTTTCTCCCTTCCCACTCCAGGCTCCACCTGCAGAGACAGCCCATCTAAAATTGATTATGGTGACATTTACTATTCATGGAAAAGGTTGCTAGAGTAACCCAGAGCTGTGCTGCATGTTGGAGTGGAACAATACTCCCAAACAAATGAAGTGGCCCTCTTCACTGAACAACCCTGTACCGGGACTGGGTAATAAACTGGTTGTGTAATTATGAATTATATGCATGTTTTGAACATGTATTTGGCTTGGGTCATTGTTTCCACAGTCTGATCATATTTAAGGAAAAAAAAAACTGGAGGAGAACCAATCAGACACAAAGCATCTTGAAATGTTTCCCTAAAATTTACACTTGAGTTGTTTTTTTTTCTTTCACTCTTTTCACATGTAACACCCGGTATTTGCAACTTGTTGAAACGAGACTGACCTCATCACTTCGGGATGCAGAGAGTCGTCAGTTAAAGTTGTCAGTTAAAGCTTCTGATCAACTGCTCGGTGTCTATCAGAGTTTTGGATCGGAATAATTTACTCCTGAGTTTGAAATGTCATTTCAAGAACTCCCACTGTTTTTAAATAAATGGATTAAAACGAGAGATTCTGCCAGCAAAGTAGTGCACCATGAGGTCCTTACTTTGACTATAATCACGATGATAAAAGCCATGGTGTCTTCTTCTTTAACTTAACAGTGTCTCTGCCTGTTAAACAAAGGTTTAAGATGGGTACAAAGATAAAAGTACTGTGAGTTTGACAGTTTGGCAAACAGCAGAGCCAGCAGGAACACCTCAGGTCTTCTGTAGATACTCTGCTGCACCATCTAAAACCTGCAATCAAACATCATAACCTCCATTTATGACCTGCAACAGAAAAGCAGGTGGTTGCTGAGTGTTTTAGGCAAGTAGATTCAGTTTTAACCAGAAATGTTAGAACAAATGCAGTTTAAGTGTTTGTTTTTTAAAGAATAGCGCAGTGTTTCATAGAAATACATTTTTAAAATGTTGGGATTTGATTCAATGTATTCTGAAGAAAAAATGGAAGAAATAGCAGATATTTGTAGAAGTGATACTATTTAGTTTTAATCATATTACATATGGGAAGCAGTTTCAGAGATTTGACCTCAGCCAGCATTGTTTGTTTGGTTGTTTGGCCCATACAGGTTTCACTAACGCCAGCCTTTTAAGAGTCCACATTTTCTCCAGATCCAACAAATCTGGCTTTGGTATCTGGGTACATTTGTGCAGTTGAATAGACCTCACTGACATGTCTGTTATCTAAAAGTACACGTGACCTTCAGTTTATACAGGAAGGTCATGTACGTGGAAATTTGATCAGGCTCGCTGCATGGAGTCACCTCAACGCCACACTGACACCAGCCTGCCAGGACAAGACAACAGGACTGATGGTGGGGAATTGGTGAGACCTCCAGTTAGACGGACATGGAAATTGTAATTGTGATGTAATTTCACACAGTCTACCAGTCAGTCCTTGAGCGTTAGATCCTGTTTAAATGTTTCCAAGGGCACTCTGATATACTGTGATTACATCTGATATGCAGGGACATAATAATAGTGTGGTGGTGGTGTGTGCGTTCTGCTCAGCTGCAGAAAGAGAGAGAGCGAGAGAGAGAGAGAGAGAGAGAGAGAGAGAGAGAGAGAGAGAGAGAGAGAGAGAGAGAGAGAGAGAGAGAGAGAGAGAGAGAGAGAGAGAGAGAGAGAGAGATGGGGCAGTGGTTCAGGGAACAGCACCTGCTGATGCCGAACCAGCTGCTCTCAAGCATCTATTCACCCTTCTTACTTACGCAGCAGCCTGCTGGGACCGAGAGGCTTGATGTTAAGGCTGCTGTGAGCTATACGGACCATCCTGAAAAGGAAATAAAAACTGTGTTTAGCTCACTTTGTGCGTGTGTGGTTGCTGGAGGGAAACCCCGAGTAGCAGGGCTTTGTTACAAATAGTATAATAGCTAAGTTTCTTACAGGTAAACTTGCACTGGCTTGGCTGCTCTCCCTCATGCTAAATCCCTCCCCAGTTAATGGGTTTTCACAAAACTCTTACACTAAAACAGCTTCTCTCTTGCTAGGTGCTGGTGTGTTTCTGCAAGAGGTGGACCCAACTGTCAACGTCCACTTTCACTTTTATACATAACCAGTGTTGGGGTAGTTACTCAAAAAAAGTAATCCATTACACATTACTAGTTACTTTTTAAAAAAGTAATCCCTTACTTTACTTAGTTACTCGCTGCTGAAAGTAACTAGTTACATTACTAGTTACACTACTTTTGGATTACTCCGCAATATCACCTGAGCTGCACCTAACTTGATTGCCAATGAACAACATATAGTTAGAACTTTATTACTGCAGTGCCCAGATCAGCACAAATGTGTATTCTAATGAGGAGGACATACACAAGATCGCTTTTATGCACTTTAATGCAACAAAGCTGGAAAAAATGACAGGAACATTTGCCAAAAAGGCTACAAGACTTGCTGTATGCAAAATGTTTCAAAATAAAATTGGGATTAAAGCTTTCACTCTAATCTTAATTCACTCAGTAAATGTCTGTTTATACTTCCATGACATAAGCATCAGCAAACTGAATTTCTTTACAACATAACTTAAGTCGTCCTTCCAACCACCCAGTACAAACAAAGTTTGTTTAAATTATATGATTAAATAAAATAAGACAATGGCTCTCATCACAATATCAGACAATGAATGAGACTTCAAAGGAAAATAACTTAACACTACATATGAAATGTAATTTGTAATTATGTGAACTATAGCTTTACATTAGATTTTTTCTTCATCCTACTCGACATTCTCATCAAAGAAATGGTTATACCTCAGCAGGAGGAGTTGGAGTTGCTTGGACAGATTTGAGGTGCTGTTTGTGGCAGTGGATAGTTGCTTCTGGCCAGGGCATAGTTTACACTTTCAGTTTACACAGTCACATTCTTTCCCTTTACCACAACAAATTCGAAGTAGTGCGCGTATCTCCACCCGTCAAAAGATGTCCTGAGCGGCTCTGCCATCATTTCCTCTCCACCTTCATGAAATTGCACTTCCGTCTCTAGGTCACGTAAAATCACGTTGCTGAGGTCAGACAAGCGTTGCGCAGCCCGTGAACGTGCATGAAAGGGATATTTGATTTTTTTTTCTGTCCTCCCGCTCTGCATATAGCTGAACATCTTAAAGCAGGGGTGTCCAAACTCGGTCCTCGAGGGCCGCTGTCCTGGATGTCTTAGAGGTTTTCCTGACACAACACACCTGATTCTAATGAATGAATCATAATCAGCTTGTCATCCAGGTCTGCACAAGTCAGTTAATGACCCATTCATTTGAATCAGGTGCGCTGAAGCAGGGAAACAAAGACAGACAGCGGACCTCGAGGACTGGAGCTGGACACCCCTGGTTTAAAGTAACTAAAGTAACGCATTTTTTTTTGTCAAAGAGTAACTGTAATGTGATTACACAAATTACAACTGTAACGCGGTACATTACTGCGTTACTGGCGAATGTAATCCCGTTACAGTAACGCGTTACTTTGTACCGCGTTACACCCAACACTGTACATAACAAGGTGCTCCAATTAATTATGGAATGAGCTGGAGGAGGAGGAGGGGAGGGAAGGAAGAAGAGCAGTGGAGACACCGCTCAGCAGATCATGTTGGTGTCCCCCTGC
This sequence comes from Hirundichthys speculiger, assembly GCA_018398805.1. NCBI lineage: Eukaryota > Metazoa > Chordata > Actinopteri > Beloniformes > Exocoetidae > Hirundichthys > Hirundichthys speculiger. Next base: position 64,168 of record JAGFBZ010000607.1, on the reverse strand, counting down.
AGTGTAGGCCTATAGCAGCATAACTATGATGACGCTGTGAAGCCCTTCTCATGAAATGTTTTACAACACGTACATTATATGATCTCTTTATTTGGTCTGAGTAAACACTTCCAGCGTGTATGAAACACCCCCTGGTGCACAGGGATGAATTATGTGGATTATGTGAAACTAAAAGAAATATAGATTTGTCACCCCTAAAAGCTGACGGCGTGTGTATATTTTACAAGAAATATTTATATAGTTTCAGATTGAATCATCAAATTGAACCCAGCTGGATTTGAAACTAAACAGTGCTGTTTTATGTCAAGTTGGCAGATGTGTATACAGTTTTTCTGCCAAAAAAGAAGAAAGAAAAGAGAAGAAAAAAATCCATTCACAGTACCAAACTGAGCAATGATGATAGATAGATAGATAGATAGATAGATAGATAGATAGATAGATAGATAGATAGATAGATAGATTTACACACATACATATGTGCATGTAATATATATATATTTTTTTTCTTTTTTCTTTTCCCCTCTTTTCCATGTTGTGTGGGCGTCCAACCAGAAGCCTGAGAGGTCTCAGAAGAGACAAAGCTTCTTTCTGGCAGTCGTCCACAAATCGAGAGCCCTTCATACAATCAAACATCCTGCATCTCTGCATTATTCAAGTATGTCATCAAAATCATGCTGTTTAATCAGGAATCTTCTCTCATCAGGTGTTCTGTGGTACATTATCAACATTAGTTTAATTATAAGACCCAACTCTTACTTGAAACTTTCCAGCAAAGACCACCGTGTTTTCAAAAGATGGACTTTCAGTGACTTACAGACAAATGTCGGCAGATTATTCCCAGATGATGGTGGACACCTAACAACCCAAAACGTAGTCTTTTTGTATCATGTCTGATACAAAAAAGTTCAAAGACTGCGTCAAATTTTATTAAATACTTTGTACATTATTACATTCTGCTTTCGTTACCTAATTGAAAACAGTACACAGGGAACAGCCCGGAGTGCTGGGATATGCTCCAGCCCGTCTGACTCCGTGACCCTAAACTGATGTGCAATTATCCCATGCCAAGTGAGCTAATGCAGCATCGCAGCTGCTGGCTTTTGAAGCATTAGATGATAAGAAGCTGCACTACTTCTTTCCTCCTCCCTGCGGAGGCTCAAGTGTCCATGACTTCCAAAGAAAACATCAAAAGTTGTATTATAATACTACAGAACAGTTTTCCTCTTCACCTTCTTAAATAAAATTATCACGCACATGTTTTTTTTTATTATTAGTTTTGCCGGATGTTTGTAACAACAAACCAGTTCCTGAGTCTATTAAGAGAGCTCCACTAAAGAATGACTCAGTCTTTCATATCCTGTAGAAGTTGGACACTTTGGAAGATTTAAAGCTTAAACCAGTGCCTCGTTATTGAACAAAATGGCCCACCTTCCAATACTTTTATAGATGACTAATAAACATTATGGGCCCGATCTTCCGCCAGATCTCTAGCGGGTAGCGGGAGGGGCGTTCCCCCGCAAAGAACGCAATCTTCCACCTTGCTAAACCCACTATCCCACCTGCGCTACCCGCTACATTATCCATAGGAGTGGTTAGGGCGATCCACCTGTTAAACCAATCAGTGCATCAGTAGCCGTTGCCTTTAAGAGCAGGTTGCGCTACCAGCAAACCGCTATGGAGCATCTTTTCATCCAGATCAGAGCAGCTCTCTTGCGCAGCTCGTCTGGGACTCTGCTGTAGAGCTTCCTCCTCTTCCTTCCTCCTCCTCCTCTGCACTGATATAAACATAAAAATATTTTTTCACAGACAATTCCTATCAGCTACATGAAAGTCCCAGATAGTTGGTGTGCTCCCAGTAAACACGCTCTGGTCGTCTATTGTTTACCTGGCAAGGAAGCTGTTTAAGACAATCTCTGGTTCAACTGAGGCCAAATTACGCTTTTTATACAAGAGTTAATTTGAGAGGTAGAGCCGTTTGTGCACGTCCATATGTGACCAGGTGGACGCACATTGATGCCATTTGGACGCGCCCTTGTACACGCAACATGCGAGTTGCGGGTAGCAACCCGCATCGCAAGATACTGAGTTTGCGAAAAGAGCAAGAGACACGACCATTGCCACACCTACAAAGTGAGTAAGGGAGTCGGCATAACGGGTAGTGGCTTTAAAGAGCAGAAGATTAGCGGTTAGCGGAGGTTCCTATACCTGCAATTTACGGGTAACGGCTAGTGCAGGGGTGCCCAATCCTGGTCCTCGAGAGCTCCTATCCAGCAGGGTTTAGATGTTTCCCTGCTTTAGGACACTGTGATACAAGTGGTTGTGTCATCAACAGACTTGTGCAGACTTTTATGACAACCTGATAACGACCATTAATTAGAATCAGGTGTGTTGAAGCTGGGAAACCTCTAAAACATGCTGGATAGGGGCTCTCGAGGACCAGGATTAGGCACCCCTGGGCTAGTGTTATGGGTAAGGGGAAGTGTACGATCGGGGCAAAAGATGATATTATTTATCCCAAGGACATATCAGTCAGTCAATCAAACCTCTTTTCTGAACAGATATGATGAATTAAACAGATGCATACAGTCAACAACACTCACCTGTTTACCAAGTTAAAATTCTAACAAAAGATGAGAAAAACACTGTAATTATTCACTATGGAAGCACTTATAAAGCACATGAATAAATATAAGAATAAATAATAAGTATCAAGTACCAAGAGAAAGGTTTTAAAAGAAGAACCAATAATGAAGAAAATAATGAATGGAAAGATAAACCTATATAACCACAAAAACCCAACTGAAATCTTAATCTAAAACCATAAAAAATAGAAGTGCGATTGTGTGTCTGCATAGAACAGAGGTCTTCAACCCTGGTCCTCGTGACCCCCTATCCAGCAGGTTTTAGATGTTTCCTCTTCTTCTTCACACCGTGATACAAGTGACTGCGTCATCAACAGACTTGTGCAGACTTTGAGGACAACCTGATAATGACCATTAATTAAAATCAGGTGTGTTGAAGCTGGGAAATCTCTAAAACCTGCTGGATAGGGGGTCACGAGGACCAGGGTTGAAGACCTCTGGCATAGAACATTTCAAACACAGACACAATTCAAAGTGCTTTACATGTGCAAAGAAAAGCATCAGAACAATCAGAAACCATGAAGGAATAAAGTCTGTTACAGTAAAAGAAGAGTTAATGAGCAGATCAACAGAACATTCAAAACAAAACATTATATAAAAAAACGGACGAGAATTAATATCAACCCCCCCCCTAAAAAAAAAGAATAAAAAAAAGATTACACTGAAGAACGAACAAAATAATGCAGTAGCAGTGCAATAAAAGATGTGACAGAAAATGTAATTAAAGGCAGAATATCCAGTTTAAGTCCAACCAGTCAGTTTGTGGGAGCAAGGATAAGCCGGTTAAGCAACATCAAAGGTATCAAAGGTATCAAACTTCAAAGGTATTTAAATGAATTAAATTCACCACGTGATAACTGCTTGCACTGGTGAGTTTTTAAATATCAGAGCCAACGCCATCTTTTTGGGAAACATTCATTGAATGAAAGTTTTGGAGGCGCTGACTCAGTGGAGTTGGTGAATGAAAGCATAAAATCGATAAGAAGCAGTGATAAACACATGAAAAAAATGACTTGTTGTTCAGAGAGATAGGCCCTGATCGTGCACTTCCCACTAGCCGCTACCCGCAAATTGCGGGCATAGGAACCTCCGCTAACTGCTAATGCAATCTTCCGCTCGCTAAAGCTGCTACCCGTTATGCCGACTCCCTTACTCACTTTGTAGGTGTGGCAATGGGCGTGACTCGTGCCCTTTCTGCAACCTCTGTATTCTACGATCTCGGGTTTAGGGTTGCAGGTTGCAGGTGATCAGACCACCCGCTACCTGCAACCTGCATATCGGCACGTACAAGAACGCGTCCAAATGGCATCAGCGTGCGTCCACCTGGTCACACATGGACGTGCACAAACGGCTCTACTTCTCGAATGAACTCTTGTATAAAAAGCGCAATTTGGCCTCAGTTGAACCCCTGAGAAAATGGCAGAGATTGTCTTAAACGGCTTGCTCGCCAGTTAAACCATAGACGACCAGAGCCTGTTTACTGGGAGCACACATACTGGACTTTCAGATAGCCGATAGGAATTGTCTGTGTAAAAATATTTTTATGTATATATCAGTGCAGAGGAGGAGGAGGAAGGAAGAGGAGGAAGCTCTACAGCAGAGTCCCAGACGAGCTTTAGGCTCATCGACAAAATCTGCTCTGATCTGGATGAAAAGATGCTCCATAGCAGTTTGCAGGTAGCGCAACCTGCTCTTAAAGGCAATGCCTACTGACGCACTGATTGGTTTAACAGGTGGAACACCCTAACCACTCCTACTATGCATAATGTAGCGGGTAGCGCAGGTGGGATAGCAGGTTTAGGAAGGTGGAAGATTGTGTTCTTTGCGGGGGAACGCCCCTCCCCTACCCGCTATCCCTTAATAGCGGCTTTAGGCGATCTGGCGGAAGATCGGGCCCTTAGACTATTTCCTGCTTTAGTGCATTCAGCATTCATAGAAATGAAGATGGTTGATTATTTCTGCCGACCGTTGTCCTGCATTTGGCTCCTAAACTCTTGAAACCTGACAGATGGGCCTCACTTTTCCTTCTCTTTTCAGTCTCTCAGCTGTTTTTCCACAAATGTGGGTCATCTCAGTAGAAGGGGGCCTCTCCATCAGCATGGAAGCCCTCCTTATTTATACTGACATGACAAAGAATAGTTTATCCAGCTTTCTTTCCAGGGCGACCCAAAAATAAAAATGCCGAACGGCCTGAATGCTGTTTCAAGGAACAAGACTTATGTGAAAACAGGATTATGTTTCAGGTCACATTGATGCAAAAATATTGAATAAGAGGAAACAGAATTTTTACAATCAAATAAAGTATACTAAAGGTTGTACTTTTGGTTTGCCAACACACAACTGTAATGAAGAAATATACTTTTACTCAAAAGGAACTACTTTGTCTTTGTCAGTTATCTGATAGTCCCTTTGATTTTGTTTTATTCAATTATTGCTCACTTAGTCAATCTCCATGTGAAGCTATTTGTCCAACATGTGTTGCATTTAAATGTACTCTTCATATAAATTATCTTCAAAGTGGCTTCAATTGTCCGTGGTACGGCAGACATCAAATACAAATGTTGCAGCCCAGTTCTGATGAGTTGTGAGAGGACAGCGTTGAATCTCCTGAAGGTGCAGGGAGGGTGGACGTTTCCTCCACCTGTCACAGACCCATTTAAAAGACCTGTTTGAAGCCAGCAGGAGTGGGAGATGAAAGTCCTGGCACAGAACACTTCACAGCATCAAAACACAACTCCCTCACAACACTCAGTGCCTCTAATGGTTGTGTTAAAAGGTACTTTTAAATACGCGGTTGCACAAGTGGCCGCTGGCATCGTTTGTGTGTTCTTTGTATCAAACTGAACATGAATGAATTGCACATCCAGTAATGAAACCAGAGGGCACACAGAAGAGCACAGTAATGGTTCTTTCCTGTGACTGAGATGGATAATGTCCTGAGAACATCATGCATTCGTTTCCGAGCTTCAGTTAAAAGTAATTTCAGTTATTTATAGCAAGTGACCAGTAAAAACAAGAAGATAAAAAATATAGAGAAGAGATAGATTCCCAGTGCTGTTCCATGATCTCAGATACATAAGAAGCAAACAGAGGGGATGTGCAAGGATCGAGATGAAAGTGGAGTAAGAAAGGATGGGGAAATACACACAAAAAAAAGTGAGGGATGCAAGAATTACGAAGGAGTAGAAGGACACAGAACAGAAGGTGGGAGGTGAAAGTAATAAAATTAAAAAATGACAGAGAAAAGAACCAGAAAAGACTGAGATAGAGAGAAAGAAGCATAATCCAGACAATTTAGTGGGGGGGGGGGGGGGGGGGGGGGGGGACTATTCTCTCTATCATTTGCATCACATGACTGTCGAGCTTATGTCTTTACAGACATAAACAGCATCAAAGAGAGAGCAGTAATTGTCCCATCTGGGACTGTTTTGTTTTCTATGGATTATTTTTACACTCTTGTCAGACTTGCTTTTATTTTCATCTTTTCATCATGTATGATGGTTTGAGTCGGCCATGGCAGACCAAAGTCGCTATCCACATGCTAATGTGAGGCACTACTGTATGTAAACTTACTCACAGGTTTCCACAGAAGCATGTCATGTGACAGGACAGTCACGTCGAAGGAGCGCCAAAAGATTGGCGTTAGGCTGCGTGCCCACTGTGCCACAAGTGACTTTTCAGATGCTTTGTTTACCCTATTTCATTAGAGGTTTACATTACATTACATTACATCCCTTGTTTATTTGAACATTACAACTGTAATGACGTACAAGAGTAATGCCTGCTTTGTCTGAAAAACATCCTCCTGTTGGATGTTTTCATTTTCATAAAGTTGGGCCAAGCTTGACTCTTTGACTGTTCAAGAAGCTTTGCATAAGTGTAGACTGTGCCTCTTCTCTTTCCTTAGGACAGTGATTTTCAACCCTGGTCCTCGAGGCACACTATCCAGCAGGTTTTAGATGTTTCCCCTTCTTCTTCACACCGTGATACAAGTGGCTGTGTCATCAACAGATGTGTTCAGACTTTGAGGACAACCTGATAATGACCATTAATTAAAATCAGGTGTGTTGAAGCTGGGAAACCTCTAAAACCTGCTGGATAGTGTGCCTCGAGGACCAGGGTTGAAAATCACTGCCTTAGGAAATGAATGAGATTGATTGTTTGATTGATTTGTGCCATATGTCATGTTCTGCAGTGATGAAGGAGGACCCAAGAGCAGGAGTTCTCAAAACAAAAAAAAGTTTATTCAGCAAAAACACCAAAGTACAAAAAACATAAATTTAACTTACATGCCAGGAGATGACAAAAGGGAAAACAGGCAGGACAGCAAACATGCCACGAAGACTAATGGACTCACAGAGGACAGGGGAAAATGACAAGACTTAAATACACAGAGGAACAAAGGAGAGGCAGGTGCAGGAAATCAAGGTAACAAGAGGGAGGAAGCAAAGCAGAAAACAATGAAGACAGGACAGACCTTTCAAAGTGAAACAGGAACCACTAAAGACAGGGAGAGACTTGACAGACAGACACACACAGGGCTGCCATGGCCGACCTAGGCCATGACACCATATATGCAATAAAAAGACTCTGATCCGTAGTTGTAGCAAAGTCTTAAGGACCTGTTGTCTTGTTGTTTTAATGACCATCCATATTTGTTTTCTCATTTCATTATTAAGACAACAGCAGAAAATACAGTAATAATATTAGAGGTAGACTGATTAAATGCTATTTCTTAAAAATCAACATCAGCCATAGAAATACCTATATTGGTCAACCTCAAGAAAATGTCAAGTAAACTCACACAATGGTCAGAACAAAATTACTCTACAAGCAAAAGCCCATATTCAGTGTGAAGTCCCTCCAAGAACAGATGTAAATCTTTTTAAAGGAGACTCTCCAATACAGATGTTTGCTATGACATTAAATGGGATCCTATTTAGGATAAGAGAGCCATGTTCCTGTATGTATCTTCAAACTGAAAAACATTAAAACTAAAATGACCGGTGGTGCCCAGTCGTGACTTTTGCTTAGAGCTGTATGTTTGCAAATGCAAATTTGCTGACCGGTTGAGTCTCCCCTGAGTCTGGTTCTGCTGGAGGTGTTTTAGACCTGTTAACCAGGTTTTTTCCCTCTCTACTGTCGCCTCATGCTTGCTCAGACCAGACCAAAATGAGGATTTGATGTAATCCAGGGGTCTCCAATCTCAATCCTGGAGGGCTGCTCTCAGCTTTATGTTGTCGTTCCTCTGTGATTGGCTCTCCAACCATTTATTCCAAACCTGTTCCTTGTTGCGTATGACCCCTTCTTCTCTAAACTGCTTTTACCTGCCGTTCTTCTGCGTCTTGGCCTTCACCTCATAACAGAACGATCGGACACACACGGGTCAAGCAGGAACTGCTGTTGAGGCCCAAGTCTATGACCCGTCGTACCCGCTTATTTGCCTCTATTGGCAGCAGCAGTGTGACATAATTTATTTTTATTTATACAGGTAAGACACATTGAGATCAAGATCTCATTTTCAAGTGTGACCTGTTCAATAATAAATCACAATGAAATACATATAAAAAAATCAATATAGTTATATAAAAAAACAAGTGAGTGGACTGATTCTGAGATAGGTAAGAAGTTAAATAAGAGGGCAGCAGGCTTAGGATGGATTTGTAAATGACTAAGTACCAGTGTATGGTTCTACGCACCAGCTGACCAAGGCGTACAGAGTACAATGATGAGTCATGGGTTTACAACCAGTTATAAATCTCAGTGCACCATGATAAACAGCGTCGAGCAGATGGAGATGATTTGCAGGTGCATTCATATACAGGACATCACCATAGTCCAAGAGAGGCAACAAGGTGGCAGAAACCAGCTGTTTCCTAACCTTTAGAGAAAAACAATGTTTGTTCCTGTAAAAAAAAACCTAGTTTTAGTTTTAATTTCTTAACCAAACTGTTAATATGACATTTAAAAGACAGGCCATCATCTAATATAATGCCTAAGTATTTGTAGGAAGATACAAGCTCGACAGGTGAACCCTGAACAGAGGTAAAACAGGGAAGAACGGCTGGAACCTTGTTATTTGAGAAGAGCATTGCTTTGGTTTTGTCTGCATTTAGCACCAGTCTGAGATGGAACAGGCGGGACTGAAATATATCAAAAGCAGACTGCAGACGTTCAAAAGCAAGAGCAACAGTGCTCGCACAACAATATAAAGTAGTATCGTCCGCAAAAAGGTGAACAGAAGCATTAATATTTTGACCTACATCATTTATGTAAATGGTGAAAAGAGTTGGCCCTAGGACTGAACCTTGTGGCACATAATCAATATAAGCACTAATTTTCTGCTTTTGGTTTAAAATATTTGATAATTGACATTTTTCCATGACATAGACATTAAACTGTAAACCAGATCTGTGTGCACCTGTATCTTGTTTTAGTTGCACCATATCCAATAACATTTTTAAAACTGTATATTGCAAAATGCACATGCAAAGCAGTTTACAATACGTACTGCATCATCTATTGTATATTATTTACTTGTATACATGCAATATTGTATACCGCTCAGCCTCTCTCCATGCGGTATTAACGACTAGTCGTTGTTAGTTTGCCATATGTACGATACTGATCCAAAGATCCTGGGTGCACACATGGTCAGTTGGGTCAATTATTTGCAGGATCATTAATTTTAGCTGGTATAATGTGCTGCTTTTGGACACTATTTTTTATATCGACTGACAATTTTGTAGTGCACCATGCATGAGATAAAAAGTTAAGATTGATATTTCAACTGGAATTACAAAATAGCTGACTCACTACATGGTGGACTTTGTAGGTCAAGGTCGAAGTCAGATTGATCTATCACCAGGCAATAAAAGGAAATCAAATATAAAACTGTTGTGGCAATAACAGGAATAAATGAAGAGTGAAACAGAAAAAAATAACAGCGGTATTTGGGTGTCATACTCAACTAAAAAAAGAGAAGAAGAGAAGAGTTGAGTCTTAAACGGCGATTTCCAGGCGCTATGAAGGGGTAGGCTGAATGCTCACTTCCAATATTGTTTTAATCTGGATCGTGGAACATCCAGAAGCAGCTGTCTTGTTGGTGGCAGGGCGCTACAGGGCTGTGGATGCGTAGACGATCCGAAACAAGACAGCGCCAATCCATTTGAAACTTTAAAGGTAAGTGCTGGAATAATAAAATCAATTTGCAATCAGACAGAGAGTCACTGGATGGATGCCAAGACCCCAGTTATGTGATCATGTTTTTTTTTTGTGGCAGTTATGACAACTGCACTGATCTGCATAACCAATTTGAAGCAGAACAAAGGTTCACATTCAAACATGAGCATGAGGGCTGCTGGGTAGCTCTGTGGTTTAAGCAGTGTTGGGTGTAACGCGGTACAAAGTAACGCGTTACTGTAACGGGATTACATTCGCCAGTAACGCAGTGATGTACCGCGTTACACCCAACACTGCTTAAACCACAGAGCTACCCAGCAGCCCTCATGCTCATGTTTGAATGTGAACCGCTGTCTGTCTTTGTTTCCCTGCTTCAGCGCACCTGATTTAAATGAATGGGTCATTAACTGACTTGTGCAGACCTGGATGACAAGCTGATTATGATTCATTCATTAGAATCAGGTGTGTTGTGTCAGGAAAACCTCTAAGACATCCAGGACAGCGGCCCTCGAGGACCGAGTTTGGACACCCCTGCTTTAAGATGTTCAGCTATATGCAGAGCGGGAGGACAGAAAAAAAATCAAATATCCCTTTCATGCACGTTCACGGGCTGCGCAACGCTTGTCTGACCTCAGCAACGTGATTTTACGTGACCTAGAGAGGGAAGCGCGATTTCATGAAGGTGGAGAAGAAATGATGGCAGAGCCGCTCAGGACGTCTTTTGACGGGTGGAGATACGCGCACTACTTCGAATTTGTTGTGGTGCCCTGCAGGGCCGTAGCACCAAATTCTGGGCCCCTACAAAGGAGGTCCTGGTGGGCCCCCAACCCCCCCCCCCATCACCACCACCAACACCAACCGATCACCTGTCCACCTGCTTGCTGTTATATTGCTGCAATATTATCCGACTTTATATTCCCTTATTTTAATAACAAGACCATTTGAAAGGGTAGTCTATTATCTGATCTTGCTTTAGGGCTGTTTATGTCCGTTTTAGCAATGATAGCGGAGCTTACGGCAGTTGACAATGGGATTTCATCTTGTGTGTTTAAAGTTTAACGTTTGTTACAATTGTACTCACCTTTCTTTGAGAAGAAGTCTGTAAGCAGCTGACTCCCCTCATTTTGTTTCTTCTCTCTCTCTTTCCTCTCTTTACGTTTCTGAGAGCCAGATTTATATTACTTGGGAGGTTGCGACATTATCTCTCCATCCACATACGCTAATAGTAATCAAGCTGCACCTCACGGTGAGAAACAGCTGTTTTTGGACTTAACGATTTTGCGCATATTCCAAGGGGTGTTCACACAGAGTAGTCCGTCACAACAGACTTAAGGTTTTTGGATTACAACAATATGCCATTTAATATAGGGCCCACCAAGTTTGCATTACGATCAATATCTGTCATGAAATTTAGTTTTAGTATTAACTAATATATTCAATATATCATTTTTTCCCCCTTAGCTTCCCGTGGGCCCCCCTCTGCCATGGGCCCCCCCAAGGCTGTGTAACTTTTACCCCCTGTCCGACGGCCCTGGTGCACTGTCCCGCATCATTGACATTCCCATCTCAGTGTTGAACACTCTCTGCAGTCGACTAGAAATGAAAGCCTTCACTGAACGGGAATATCAGTTCCTTAAGGAATACTGCACAGTCATGAAACCACTCACAGTGGCTTTGGACATATTACAAGGTGAAGATAACTGCTATTATGGCAGTCTCCTGCCAACACTAGAGATTCTGATGTCAAGGACACTGGCACTGCAAGATGGGCTCTCCCAGATGACAGCAGGCCTGCCTAATGCCATAGTACAGGTATGTATGTTTTAATAATCTTGAATTTGAAAGTCAAAAGCATTATTTTATGAATTTTTAATTTGTTTATTTTTTTTACAGGGACAGCACAAATTTAAAGTAATTGCATCAGAGTTAACTAACAGCTAATTATTAAGATGATAGAATAAATAAAAAGACCATTCATGTGGTCATCACATACATATAAAAAATCTAATAAGTGAATGTACACTACACGAAGCACCGTAAAATGTCAATTCATAATTATTTTAAACTTTTTAAGTGAATCCACAGATGTCACAATCCCTCATTTACTCACATGGCAACTACAGCTGAGAAGCTAAATCTAATACTATGCACTGCAAATTATACTGTACACAGCCAAGCTCATCAAATCTTTCCATATCGCATTTGCAGGCCATCAAGAAACGATTTGAGCTGGTGCTGGACAGCAAAGATGCTCTCCTTGCTGCTGTCACACTACCAACGTTTAAAATGTGGTGGCTGAAAGAAGAAGAAGAGAGGAGAGATGCCTTAAAGACATTGCTGATCACTGAATGCCGTGCTTACCCCCCCGACAAGCAGGTTGTTCATAGGCCTCAGACACCCACCTCCAGCACAAGTAAGAATGACTTTTTTGACTTTGATGAGGAGGATCTAGCCCCCTACAACCATGAAACTGAAGTCATTGACTATTTGCAGTCGGGGTCAGAGATGGAGATCCCGCACCGTTTCCCCACAATAAAGACTTTATCACTGCAGTACACACAGCCACACCCTCTGGTGCACCGGTTGAGAGGCTCTTTAGCCTTGGCAGCCTGGTACTGACTCCGAAGAGGAACAGGTTGTCTGACAAACGGTTTGAGAGACTCCTCCTGCTGAGGTATAACCATTTCTTTGATGAGAATGTCGAGTAGGATGAAGAAAAAATCTACTGTAAAGCTATAGTTCACATAATTACAAATTACATTTCATATGTAGTGTTAAGTTATTTTCCTTTGAAGTCTCATTCATTGTCTGATATTGTGATGAGAGCCATTGTCTTATTTTATTTAATCATATAATTTAAACAAACTTTGTTTGTACTGGGTGGTTGGAAGGACGACTTAAGTTATGTTGTAAAGAAATTCAGTTTGCTGATGCTTACGTCATGGAAGTATAAACAGACATTTACTGAGTGAATTAAGATTAGAGTGAAAGCTTTAATCCCAATTTTATTTTGAAACATTTTGCATACAGCAAGTCTTGTAGCCTTTTTTGGCAAATGTTCCTGTCATTTTTTCCAGCTTTGTTGCATTAAAGTGCATAAAAGAGATCTTGTGTATGTCCTCCTCATTAGAATACACATTTGTGCTGATCTGGGCACTGCAGTAATAAAGTTCTAACTATATGTTGTTCATTGGCAATCAAGTTAGGTGCAGCTCAGGTGATATTGCGGAGTAATCCAAAAGTAGTGTAACTAGTAATGTAACTAGTTACTTTCAGCAGCGAGTAACTAAGTAAAGTAAGGGATTACTTTTTTTAAAAGTAACTAGTAATGTGTAATGGATTACTTTTTTTGAGTAACTACCCCAACACTGGGTTTAAGCTCATGTACAGGGGCGACCGTCCTCCTGCAGCAGCCCCAAGTTCAACCCTCTAATGCGTTTATGATCAACTCTAGAGATTTCAACCACACCTACTATGAAACTGTCCCTCAACTCATGTTTATTTTAATTTACACTGAAACAATATAATTTCCCTTGGGGGGAGGATTAATAGAGGATTATTCAATTCAATTAAACACATGTCAATCAGCAGCATCAGCAGTGTGTGCAGCGCCTGGATGTGTGCTAATGTTCATAATATAGACATCACTGAAGTCCAGCCACTGGTCCATCATGTGCACACATGCAACACATTTTCCATTCAGTAAATCATGTGGTCACTTTCCAGTGCCATCACTTACAAATGTATAAACTTTGTGCTCTGACATGCTCCTCTGCCTCTTTGACTGCGCCTCAAAGTAAAAACCTGAATAGAATTAGAAACCTTATAGGCTTTTGACTTGGAGCCAAGATGTCAACTCTGTATTTTGCTGGCTTGCTGACCAGTTAACTCCCATAAAATCACTCAAAGGGGGAAAAAAAAAGAAAAGGCCTAAAAGCGTGTCCTTTAAGGCAATCAATTTATTACACACACTTTCCCATAGTGGTCGTCTCCTTGGCTAACCGTTCAAATTTGAAACAATTTTTCTAAAAGCTCTGTGTTTTTCAGCTCTGAGCTGATTATGTTATCAGGGCAGAAAGGTGAGGCAGGTGGACGCCACCACTGTTCAGGCCTCCTGTTGCCTGGAGGCCTGGTTTTTTAAGGATACCCCGTCTCAGCAGTGTTATCGATTCTTCTAATAAGGGACTTCCATGCATCACCCCTGCACTGCAAAAAATAGCCCTACTAGAAAGAAGCAAAATATTCTTAAATCCAATGAAATTTATCTTGTATCAAGCAAAAAAAATCCGCCAATGGGGTAAGCTTTTTTTATTTGACCAGAAATCTTAAAATAAGCATAAAGTTCTTGCCTCTGAACAACTAAAATAGGGCTTAAAACTGGAAAGAAAATCTTAAATTCATGACCCCTGCCAAGGCTCAAACCAGGAACCTTCTAGTTATGAAGCAACAGTGCTAACCACTAAGCCACCACACCACCCTCTTCTCATCATGTATTGAAATAAGTTTAATCTGATTGATAATACCGCAGATCAGCAATCAATTTGCAGTCTATTGCTGATACTGCAGGATCCTCCTGCTTAAACCACATTTCTCTCTGCCCCCTTTCCTATGAAGTACATTGTGATTCAGAATGAGTCAAGGCTCATTTCATTTTGGTCATTTTGTTTTGTTTGTGAGCCATGCAGTTTTCATCCAGCATGTTTAATTGTTTTATGTTATATAGACCAGCCTGCTGTCATCTGAGATATGAAACATGTTTCTGCCTGGTTCAGATGGACGGCAATAAAAATAAAGAAAACCTGTAATTGTCCTTTGTTCATGGTATTCTTAAATTGAGAAACTGTACAGTTGGTCTTACTCTTAAAATAAGGCAAATAATCTTGATCCTTCACTGAGTTTAGTTGTAAAACATTTTCATACTCTGTTTCTGGTTCATTCTAGCTCAAAATTAGCTGATACTTCTTATCAAGAAAATGTAAGATGTACTTTCTAAAAATGAGATTATTTTTCAAATGCAAAACATGCTTGACAAGATTAATTTTCTTTTTGGAACAAAAATAAGACTTATTTCCTTGATACAAGGCTTTTTTTTTTACTTTCTTAAAATTCCTTTTTTGCAGTGTGCCTCAGTCGCCCCTGCATTTGGCTCCTCCACAACTCCATAAAAACTTGGCAAATGCAGGTTTCTGGACTCTGGAAGGAGACAAAGGACAGATTTTCAACAGTCTGCACACTGGAGATGCTTCTTAAATTGCCTCTCTTAAAAACAGCAGGGTGAAAGTGGGCAGAAAGGATGGACTAATTGGTGTGGTACATCAAGCGGAGAAGCAATACCGTTCAATATTTTTGTGTTGATTAGTTGACAGCTCCTCGTTCAAAATGTATATTTGTACATTTGGAAATTTTATGGAAATATTAAAATTTGAAATTGGTTTATGGTCATTGAAGAATGTTATTTTCAGCTTGACTTGCCATAAAACCAACCCTAAACAGATACTCCAAACCTACTTGTGCAGGTTCGTAATATGCAAAAACATGTAAAGAAGGTGGTTGTGAGGAACAAGAATGAAACGGTGGTTACGTGTAAAAAAAATTCCTCGAAAGAAGAGGCGGACGTGACAGCAAGGAGAGAAGTGAGAAAATAATCAATTATTCCAGATGGAGGAAGCAGAATACCAGCAAAGCAGCTGAGGGGCGGGACGATGGTACCACAGAGGGGCGGGACGATGGTAGCACAGTTCCTGAAGGGCCCGTTGAAACAAAGCACACAACAGAGCACACGCTCTAAAAAACATCCAGATGCACACATGCCAACACACACGACAGTCACTGAGGGGGGCGGCGCAAGACACTACAGCTGTCCCCTTTTAAAAATAACCACAATGGAGGAGCTCTGCAGGCTGGGAAGACAGCACCTGCCCCTACATGCCCCCCCCCCCCATTCTCACCAACAGGACAAAACCGGGAGATGAAGGCGGAGGCAAGGAGGCTGACGGCATGCGTGCCTCCAGTTGCGAATTATCCATTCACCCGATTCAGCTGCCTCATTTGCATATTGTTTTGACTTGCTCCTCCTAATTTGGGCGCCTTCCTCTTTGAAGGCTGATGTATGTAAACAATGTCTCTTTTCATCTCAACAGGGATTAGACGATGACGGATTCTAGGTCATTAACCCCCAGAGGACCGATAGCTAACAAAGACAGACCTGCCGGGGGTTTCGAAACATGGCCGCGTAATCACCCTCAGCGCTTTAGACTGGTTGTCTAGAGAGTTTTCAGGCAGAATGTAATCTGCCAATGAATACTGCACGGCTGCAAGATTTCACTGATTATACGTTTCACAAGGCTGAATTCAGAGTATTTCATGTTTGTTTTTTTCCCTTCATCAATTTTCATGATTGTACAAAAGGTTCCAGGATGAAGGTTCAAGTAACCAGCACTGTTGTCCCACAGCAAGAAGGTTTGAATTAAATGTCCCGCAGTCTAAACAGATCCACATCAGATTCATTGGTGAAGGTAAATTGCTGGTGTGAGTGTGTGGTTGGTTGTCTAGATGTGACCCTGCAGTGGACTGGGGACTTGTCCAGGTTGTGCCCGAGGTTCCACCAGATCCCTGTGACCCTAAATAAGAATATGCGGGTATAGAAAACAGATGGATGGAAAGAGTCTCCAGCATTTCTTAGTGATTACCCATAATTCCTGGTTGCAGGGGAAACGTGGAGTTCCCTGGTTTGAATCACTGAGTTAAAAGACCACATTCAGTGGAATAAAAAACATTGTTTGCAACATCAACACCTACATAAGTTGCTACTTTTTAATGTGCAGGCACCAAAACTGTTTGAATTTGTCAATGATTTTGCCATTAAGCAATGATAATAGAAGTAAGAAGAAATTACCTTTTCTCACATAAAATCTAAAGTTCATGTAAAATCTCTATCTTTAGTCAGTTTGAGCAGTTCCTAAATATTCACACCAAATTCTGCAGATTAAACCTCGGGAAACTCTTGACTCTTATCATGTGTTTGGAAATGATTATGTTCTGGAGTAAAGACACCTCGTCGATAGTGTTATTAACTTTGATGCATATTTGCAGAAACAACATACTGACTTTTAACCCTATAAAAGATTCCCCTCAAAACCATCCACACAGTTAGTTTGTTCTTGTGATCATATCTACATTAAACAGAAACACAAAGACCCGCTTTAGTAAAACCCAACATTATTGAAGTGCATTGCACAGAAAATAATTTGACTCAAACTCTGGTTTATGTCACGCAGACTTTCTGCGTGTCCATGAGGAATACATGGAAGTGAGCCCATATGATGCTGACTCCATGGTGGGGTCAACGTGAGGTCTTTTCTGCTCTTTTGGACCACTCAAACCCAATCACATTCATGTAACATGCTCTTAATCTGCTGAGAGCCACAGAGATTTGGCAACAGAGACACAGAGTCTGCACGATGCTTTTTTCCCCGTCAGAGACTGGAATCGACTCACCGATTTTTCCAATCGGCGGACCGCTGCTCTACCTCCTGAGCCACAGCTGCCAGAAAAATGAGACCATTAATGCAATATGTGTAATATAAAGTGTCAGTGTACGTCAGTAATTGTGATTCATGCACAATCTAGACTAGGCACCTGATTGGATGGTTGAGATGACATCATCGTGTCAGCTCCCTTTTAAACACTTCAGTGGCAGCAGGCTTTAATAAGTCTTTTTCTATTATTGATTTGGTAAGTGTGAAGTCAATTTTTTATTAATGAAAAAAACAATCATTTTATGTGATAGAGCACGTAGATACATACATGTGTATACATGCATGTATGAAAAATGGAATGAGCGTAAGCACAATAAAAAACTGAGAAAAAAACTGAAGCTGTAAGAAAAGGGAGCAAAACAAAGATGCGTGATGTGGTGAGCACAAAATCTAGATGTGATCATTAAGAATGTGATTGTTGTCAGTGATAAAAATTAGGGATGTCCCGATCACGTTTTTTGGGTCCCGATCCGATTCCGATCTTTTAATTTTGATGATCGGCCGATTTCTGATTTTTTCCGATCCGAATTCACTTTTTTTGAGTGGGCAAACAGAGTTTAATTTCCTATGCATTTTATTTCCTGTGTACATTAATAAATAGGCCTGCATCCAAGCTGAGATTAATAGCTTTTATCATCTCATAAAATAAACAATAACTTATTTAAACACTCTTCTTTCTTTCTTTTTTGTTTGGGAGAATTATTATAAAACACATTTAGTTACAGAACAGTGACTGTTCAACAGTCTCAGTACTAAAGAACATAGCACTTCCATTTAAATAGCAGCAGGTGAACTTGGCTAGCAGTTTAAGGCAATGAAAACACTAGCAGAAGTCTTTGCAATCAATGAAATCACATCAGAATAAAAATAACATAAAATATTAACTTAATTTCTTTCAAGACCCGCTGCACATGTTCGCGCACCTTTGTGTCCTTTGTCGTTCATGTAATGACGGGAACGAGGCTCGAGGTAATTAATGAGCCGGTTAAATGCCTTGTATTCCACAAACTCCGTGTCCTCGGTAATACATTCCACGATTAGCTCGGTGATTTTTCTGTATTTCTCCGAGTATTTCAGGAGTTTGTCTTTCTTTTAAAAGTTTCACAGAGCGTTTGCTGCTGAAGCCGCTGCCGTCGGCAGAACAGTGACCGCAGCCGACAGCACCAAAGCTGCAGCCGTCGGCACCACGGCACCTGACAGAAGGCTGCGTGATCGGTGCTGCGTGCTTTTTTAAATGTCTGATTAAATTGGTGGTGTTGTAAACTCTCTTCTTACTTACCCATCATGATATATCAGCCTTCCACACGTTGCAAGTCGCAGTTGAAGCGTCGGTCTTTGTAATTTTATAGCGCTGCCACACTGCTGACATTTTTGCTAAAGTTTAGCCTGACGCCGCCGGTCTTGAAAACTTTTAAGGTGGATACAAGACAGCGCTGCTGGGAAACCTCATTTCAGTGCAAATTATTAAATGTATATAGTTTAAAAAATATTTTTGTTTGTGTAATATGATTACTTTATTAATTTGTGTTAATCAGGATCACTTTTTGAGGAAAAAAATAGTGAAAAAAAGATCGGCGTGTTATAATAAGGTTGATCGGCCGATCCGATCCACCTTAAATTTTTAAGATCGAAGGCCGATCCGATCAGGGGATCGGGATCGGGACATCCCTAATAAAAATAGTGAGAAACAATGATACATTTATGGATGACATTTAAAATGAATAAGCAATCAGCAGCAGTCCAAGACTACAGTCCTCTCCGCCAAGACTGTCTGAAAAAAATAAAAAATCTTGATTGAGAGCCAGATTGGAGACAAAAATTAAGCAGTTCATAAAGTCTGTCCTTTATTTTTATATTTTTTTTTTTCATCTTGGAGAAAAACAGAGAAATAAACCGAAACAACAACCTCAGAGTAAAACACACAGAACGTATTTGTGATGCAGCACATCTTCTTTGTACAATCCACGTTAACTCACTGCATGTTGACAAAAATGAAACACACGCAGTGAAATGATACACACAGCTCATGAAGAATAAAACATTCATGACAATCACGGTGATCTAACAACATGAAATGTTATATTTCACCTCGAGTGCATCAGAATGGTATGCATTCACTCACGCGCTGTCTCACACGATAACTTCACTTGCATCATGACGCAAGGTTTCCGCCTGCGGCAAAGTTCCGCATTTGTTTAGGTGGAACACGTGTTCAAGGGTTTTTTTTTCTGATGAAGTATTTATGAGAACTTTGATGAGTGAAGAGTCCCTCCATGCACGTGTGAGAGAGAAAGAAAGAGAGACGATGAGATAAAGCAACAATTTTGATGTGCTTGAGAAGAGAGAAGAGAAATTGATGTTCTTTTTCTGTTTAGCTGACGTGTTTATTACAAACTAGTTGTGATGTATTTTGTCAGTTTCGACATATGTGTGTGTTTGTGTGTGACTACTAAACCCACAGATTACATCTCAAGCATGAGTGAGTTGACTCACCAGAGACGTAACAGCAACCAGTAGCTTGAACAACTGAGACTAGACAGGATGAACCTTTATTATTATGTTACTGATATCACATTCAGACTCTGCTATGTGAATTTAACGGCAGATATTGGGACCAGGCACAGTTTTGCAAGTCATCCATTGTCCAATCTTGGTGAGCTTCTGCTTCACTTTCCTGTTCTTAGCTGGCAGGGGTGGCAGCTGGTGTGGTTCTGCAGCAGAAGCCCATCTGCCCATCTTCTAATGTGCCGTGCATTCAGAGATGGTTCGCTGCATACCTTAGTTGCACCGAGAGCTCGTTTGAGTGATTGCTGCTTTTCTGTCTCCTTGAAAATGCTCCGCTCGTTCTCTCTCTCTCTCAACCTCTGACATCAACAGAGCATTTTTCGGAAGAGCATTTTCACTCCCAGAGATGGTTGTGTTTGAAAACTCCCTGTATGTCAGCAGTTTTTGAAATATCTCGACCAGCCAATCTGGATAGGGGATGATGATATATCCCTCCCTGATCTTTGTCCCAGTTCCCCCGTTGCTGTAGCATCTTTGATTTACCTCATAGGTGTGTTTTCACAACCCGTGAAATTGTGCAAATTGAAATTTTTAATAGAAAACATGCCTGATAGAAATGCACGCTCGCATTAGATGTTTTTTCTAATGATTCAAAAAAGGAATATTTACCAAAACAGCAGAGGAAGCACTTTTTGTTTCACACCTACAGGTCACGTGACATTTTTCTGTCGTAATGGCTCACTCGGGCATGATGTCACAGCCCCATCACACAGCTGCCGAGCCCCCACTAACCCTCCTCAATACACAGCTGTGTTATTTTATAATCACATAACCCCCACACGCTCACCACAAAAGCCACCGCAAACAAAACTAAAGGTACTGGACATCCACTGCTATTATTCTTCTGAAGTCTTACCACAACGGGAGAAAAGCTGAGTTTGTTGCATAACAAGAGCATTAATGGAAATATCCTCATTTCACATCGGAGGTTTTTTTTTTTTCATCATTAAGAAATATAGCTTAGGTTTTCTGTGAAAATTCAGTGCAAGTATGGATTTGACACAGTGATGGTCAACGAACTCTAGAAGAAGGTAACCACAACAAAAGAAGGAACACAATAGGTTTGAAAAAATATCAAGGGTTGAAAGGAAAACTGGAAGAGATGTGGAAAGTTAAGACAGCGGTTCTGGCCAGCTGCTACTGAAGCAGTTGGGTTTGTGAGGCCCAGACTGGGAGAACGGCTCCAGCAGACCTCTCTGTTTAAAGGATCACAATGAAGATACTCCGCCTCTGATAGAGGACCTGAGCTTCAGGGGAAAATACCCACCATGGATGGCTGAGAAGGGAGCATTATAGATCACACAGAAAAAAAGCAAACGTTTAGAAACATCAACCCAGTTTGATTGAACGGGTGCTTCCAGACTTTTGACCTGTGCATATTAAGATCCAGATCCTGTTCGTCATGAACCACATGTGCAGGCAGATGCACTCAAGCAGTTAGCAGAAACTGTGGTATTCATTTAATTAAAACTATAGATTTTACTTCAGTTATAGAACCAAATTATTTTAAAAAAATCCATAATCAACTGTGAGGAAGTGTATCACATTTTCCCAATATATTTTTTTTATATTTCTATCATTTCCTCCCACTGAAGTCAGCTGTAATTTTATAAGTTGGGATGGGAGCTATGCTTCTGTCCTTCAGGGCCTGGTTTTGTGTGGTGTGTGTGTGTGTGTGTGTGTGTGTGTGTGTGTGTGTGTGTGTGTTTGTCAGTGAGGTTAGTTGGGGACAGGAGATAAAAGTGTACCTGTCACGTCTCTGTCAGACTGCAGTGAGCACACACACTTTCAGCACCTGCAGGAGACATTGTGTGTGTATTTATTGATTTATTGCTCAAGTTGTGGGGACCTCCATCTGCTCTCACAGTCACACTGTGGGGGGGTTCTGCTTCGCTCTGAGGAGAAAACCAAGACACCAGAACAGAAATTATTTTGAGTTCTGGAGTCTCGCTTAAAGTTTAGGGTTCAGGGTGGGTTAAACCTGGATAATGGTGATTACTGTTAGTGTCAGAGCTGAGTATAAGTCAGAGTAATGGCTCTGAAGCCTGGCTGTGTGTGTGTGTGTGTGTGGGGGGGTGGGTGTGAATGTAAGTGCTCCGCACAATTGGTAATAAATTCATCACATACCCCCCCAACACCTTGCTCCCGATGCCACACTTGGTCCATACGCGCGCACACAAATACTCACAGGAGTATCCCAGATCCTCCCAACACGCCTCCATACGCCTGAATATGCAGTTGCTATGGGAGCAGATCAAATGTCAGACGCCTCTGCTGAGCGTGTGCTGACAGATCAGATCCAGGGCTCAGTACTGACCTGAGGGGGGCTGGCTGCCATGGCTTTTAAGATCCGCTCAGTCAAACTTAATTTGTGCTCCATGTTCAGCTCACTGTGATTTGTCGTGTGACACGACAAAACATTAAAAGAAATTATCCTGTTTGATCAAGCAGAAAAGCTTAACAAAAAGAAGAACATCTGCTCTTCTCATAAAGTGCTCCAGCCAGGGGAATCCCACCGAAGGCTGTGATCTCCAAGTGGTTTCAGGTGTTTATCCAGAAGAAGGAAAAAAAAAAAAAAGAAAGAAAACTTTCTGTGCTTTGATGCAATGGAGACAAAGATTACATAAGTTAGCAGAAGTCTGACACGCAAGAAGTTTAAAACAGAAATAAAAAAACAAAACAAAACAAGAGTGAGATGTAAATGAAGCTGTACGGGTTGCATAAGTCCTGATCAAACTCTCCGTTACTCTTCTGCTCGTTACATCATCTCCGTTTCCAGATGGATGAGGTATCCTGGTCCTGTTGCCACTGTTTCAGTCTGATCCGCCTCCTGTCTCCTACATGAGGACCACACAAATGGGATCTCTTCAAAATAATCAAAGTAAAGACTGAAACACAGACGGCATGTGTTGCAAGTTTAAATCTGGGCAGATCTGCATCTTCTTCCCTGCTTATCTTTGTTCCTGTTAACCTTTCTGCTGCCGGTCTCCTGTTTAACCACATGCTATAGGTGTTTTAGTAAATTCAGATCAGGGGAGGCCACTGAAGATCAAACGTGCGCCTCGCAAACCAAAAAAAACAAAAAAATGCCGTGTAACAGCAATATTTTTACATATCCCTCTTTCCGTGGGCTCTTTCTCCAGTCAGATTTACCGAGACAGGGTCTGGGTCCACCACACATTCATTTATTCTGTTAGTCAAGCGAGAGCCCTGGAGCACCTGGCTAGATTACTAAACACACTCATTTCTTTTATTTTTTTTATTTTTTGGCGCTGGTGGCCTTTATTTGATAGTGAAGGACAGACAGGAAACTGGGCAGAGAGAACGGGGAAGACACGCGGCAAAGGGCCTCTGTACATGGTGGCACGGTGGTTGGGGCGGGCAGCCCATGAAACACACTCATTTCCAAACTGTTTGAGTATTTCCTCATCAGCGATGCTGCTGGTGTGGTGGCATGTGACTGTCCAGGACTTCAGCAAGCAATGATAAAGAAAGAGCAAGACTGTTGAGGCGTCATTATTGGAGCCTTTCTTCTTTAGCACTGTGTTAATAAACACTTCAATAATGCAGACAACACAATTGCCAAATACTGCACTTAATTTACTGGTCATCAGCAAGTGAGAGTGCCCTTTATAAAAGCAGAAGTTTTACCAGTTTGCTTGCTGTTGTTTTAACACAAGGGCCCGATCTTCAGCCAGATCTGCTATAGCCGCTATTTAGGATAGCGGGTAGCGGGAAGGCGTTCCCCCGAAAAGAACGCAATCTTCCACTTTTGCTATACATGCTATCCCACCTGCGCTACCCGCTATATTGGGGTGGCCAAAGTCGGTCCTCAAGGGCCGGTGTCCTGCAGGTTTTACCGTCATGGCTGAAAATTTTGGCACCCTTGCACATAGAGACCAAACATCTCCAAATGTCTGTAAAATAAGTTGAAATTGACAAAAGTATTTGGTGTCTTTATTAAACTAATAATAACAACACAGAAACCTTGTTTTTTAATCATGAATTAATATTTCATTTAGAATAATATATTACACAGAAATTGCTGTGGCAAAAGTATTGACACCTTGAATTCAATATTTGGTAGCACATCCTTTGGAGAAAATGTCTGCTGTCAAACTCTTCCTACAGGTTTCAGTGAGATGCCTCCACCTCTCTACGGGCAGTGTGGACCACTCTGCTTTAGCAAACTGCTCCAGTTGACACAGATTAGAAGGGGGCCTTCTTCCAACTGCCATTTTCAGATCCCTCCACAGGTGTTCAATGGGATCAGATCTGGACTCATTGCTGGCCACTTTAGAACCGTCCAGCGTTTTCTGTTGAACCATTCCTGGGTGCTGTTTGATGTGTGTTTTGGGTCGTTGTCCTGCTGGAACACCCATGATGTTCGACGAAGACCCAGCTTCATGACACTTGGTGAAACATTTCTCTCCAAAATACCTTGGTAATCGCCAGATTTCATAATGCCACGCACACATTCAAGGCACCCAGCACCAGAGGCTGCAAAACAACCCCAAAACATTAGTGAACCGCCTCCATGTTTGACTGTGGGGAGGGTGTTCTTTTGCTTTAAGGCTTCATAAACACAGAGTCTATGTGATTTACCAAAAAGCTCCAATTTGGTCTCATCTGTCCACAGGACATTTTCCCAGAAGGATTTTGGCTTGTTCAGGTGTGTTTTGGCAAACTCTCGCCAGGCTTTCTTGTGTCTGTCTTTCAGTAGAGGCTTCCTCCTGGGTCTCCTACCATAGAGCCTCTTTCATTGAGCTGGTGACGGATGGTACGTGTTGAAATAATTGTACCTTGTGTCTGGAGGTCAGCTTGAATCTGTTTAGCAGTTGTCCGAGGTTCTTCTCCAACAATCCTTCGCTGCATTCTTTCGTCCATAATTCTCTTGCGGCCACTTCTTTGAAGGTTGGCTACCGTACCATGAGCCTTAAACTTCTTAATAACATTTCTCACAGTGGATACAGGAACATGAAGGTCTCTGGAGATGGACTTGTAGCCTTGAGATTGTCTATGCTTTGCTACAATCTTTTCTTTGACTTCCTCAGACAATTCTCTGCTTTTCTTTCTTTCATCCATGCTCAGTATGGTCATGCGGTGACTCACAACAGCAGAATGAGGGGGTTGCTCCGTTTAACTGGTTGGATGACTGATTACTAGATTGCTGTCACCTGTAAACTCACCACAGGTGAGTTCAAGTTGAATGACCTGCTTGAAATTCATTTATTCTTTGTAAATCTAAAAGGGTGTCAAAACTTTTGTCACAGCATTTTCTGTTTAATCTATTATTTAAAATTTATTATTAAGTTCTGATTAAAAAACTAATTTGAGACACCAAATACTTTCATCAATTTCAACTTATTTTGCAGACATATGGAGTTGTTGGGTCTTTATGTGCAAGGGTGCTAAACCTTTCAACCATGACGGTTGATGTTTCCCTCCTTCACACCCTGATTCAAGTGGCTGTGTCATTAACAGACATGTGCTGACCTTGATGACAAGATGATGATGGTCATTAATTAGGATCAGGTGTGTTAAAGCAGGGAAACATGCAAAACCTGCAGGACAGCAGCCCTCGAGGACGGACTTTGGCCACCCCTGGGCTAGTGTTAACGGGTAAGGGGAAGTGTACGATTGGGGCCATTGTCTCCATCATAGACCAGAAATAGTTAGAGCCTATCAATCTGAGGAGGGTTATGAGGCCATTTACAAAATGCATCCATCATCATGCAGTAAAATACTATGTTAATATCTCTGTGCCTTTCCTATTTTCACTTTAGGTCACAATGCATTATTGAGAGCTGCAACTTGGTGAGAGTGCCAGCGCTGCATCTAGACATTAAATTCTGATGGCAAATAGGATGTGAGTGAGAACGGGGTGTACAATGTGACTCAACGTTATTGCTTATCTCTCCATTTTTCTCTCTCCTCATTTAGCTGCCTCCCACATGAAAACACACAGAGTCCATTAAAAGTTCCCAAAGCTTCCATTTCCTACATTTAGATGCTCAGCGTGAAACAGCTCCATTTTCCTGCTGCTGCAGAATACCAATTGATGAACTGTAAGGAGGTAAAAGGAGAGAGCTGATCTTACATATCAGGCTTTCATTGGTCCTAAATTTCTCTCCCACACAGACATAAATGTACAATCTCTTTAAGTCTCTTTATAGATTATGAGAGCTCATACACCATTTTTTTTTTATATTAATTAGCCTTGGTGACACAAAATTCCTGAGATTAGACAAGTCCCTGAAGTATTTCCCCACATACTCAATCACTGTCAACATCCTCAGTTTCACAAGCTGAACTATTTCAATATGTCAGGAAAGAAAATAGAGCTGGAAGTGTCTGCTATCTGGCTAAAGATGATGAATGTCTGTTGAACCAGATGATAAATGTCTCAGTGCCCTTCTCCCCCCAAAAGGACGTTACTTGCTCACATTCAGTCATCTTAGACCTCAATCTCATTCAGTTTTGACAGTATGAGAGAAACATTCAGTATCTTATTGTCCGACCAGCGAGATATCAACATACAGCTTGACTACAGCCTGTAGTCACCAAGCTGCTCGTCTTGATGAGGTTTAAAATGATCTATAATCTGTGGAGACTCTGTCAATCTTTACTAAACGTATTTGCAAGAGCTCTATTATAATGCAAAGTGGTTAACCGTTAACCAACACATGATCCACTCTTCAGTAAACAGAAGCTGTAAATCACCTTGGGTTTGTGGGTCCATCAAATATACATATACAAACTCAACATTTAAATTTACCCTCCAGAGAGAGAGATAAACATTTTTTAAAAACTGATATTTCTGGCAAAGTCACTGACAGTAGTATTAATAATAAACAAATAAATAACACCAAAAAATATCAGTAAAGACATTCAGAGACTCATCATTTTCAAAACCAGATGGGTAGATAGATTGCTGTAATGTCAGTAAAAGTTACTGTTGCACAGCTCACATACAATTCATTTGCTCTGTTGTCATGCCCAAGGTACATTAAGGGAGTAAAGAAAATAAAGTTTGGCTGTGCTGCAGAAAAGAACGTGCTTTGCGATCCAGCATGGGTTGGTGTAATTCCAGAGCAACGCAAACAACAATGAAGAAGTAGAAAAAGCAGTGATGATGTCGGCCCTATTCAGGCTACGCGCATATTTGCTGTGTGGCAGCATCAATTTATTTCACAACAATGAACCAAGACCAAAAGTTTGAACAAACTTCAAGCTCTTTTAGCTGCTTGGCTTATTTTATTGGAACAAGCACAATGTGGACGCTAATCTCCAGCAGCTGCCGTACATAACTCAGGAAGCAGGAAGTACCAGAAAAACTGAGGGAGAAAACCTGCTATACCTGAGAAAAAAAAAACTAAAACAAGCTAATGAACACACTATTTTATTAATAAAATCAAAACCTTTGCTCAATGCGTAATTTTTTCCCACAGAGAGAGTGGGAAAATAATTCTCAAGTCCATTATTAATATAATCTACTTGGAACCTGACTGAAATGACCTATGTTCATTTTTCCTGTTGATTTGACTCATATTTTATTTTTTCAGGGCTGAAAACATGAAAACGTAGAAATCCAATGGCCAGTTCTGGTTTTCAGATTGAAACTGTCCCACTTCATTGTGTGGTCGTGGATCAGACACACAGCCACGCAACACGAGTGAGAACGGAAATATCAGAATTCATGTGGCTATAACCTGCATCCACGCACTGAAAGGCGTCGCCATCGACCTGCACCAGCAACAAAGCAGAAATCAATCAGTTGCATGAAAGGAACCGAACAGTGGTCCGTGATCTTCTTCACATACAGCAGGGCAAGTCTCTTCCATCATCTGGAGCCAAATGTCACCAGTAGCATCTACAGCCACGTCCATTCTGAATTGTCTGTACCCTGCCTCAATCAAATTTCCCCTTTCAAGATGGTTAAACAAAATGTGAAGCCATCTGCTATAAATACAAATGACACAGGTCGAAAGGTAAGGTGTGATGTAAGACCCCTTCAGTTATAAATGTGATCTGTCAGATCTGATCTTTACCCAATCAGATTTGTGACAGCGTTAGACGACACAGCTAGCGGTGTGAAAACAGCCTTAGATGCCACGTTACTTGCTGATTTAGAGAAAACAAAAGCACCTTATAATGTTTGTATTTGTATTTTTATTCGTCCTTAATTCATGAGTTACTGTGGGAACATGTGCACGTATGTCCTCAGGTCCACAGGAATGTTGAGGGTTAGCGCGCGGGCACAATAGCCCGACTTCTTTTGTGTTCTGACGGTTCTGACTCATGCATAGTGACCTTCTGTTGGTTTCCAATAATGCCGGCAAACTGGGGGAGGCAACAAAATGCAGGGAGGTACGAGGGTGAGAAGGGGGAGAAGGAGGGGGGGATGTCTGTGGATCACTTTAATTGCTTTTTTTTTGCTGAGTGGGAGGAACTGATTGCTTATGAAAAGGACAGACCTGCTGCCACAAGAGTGTGTGTTCACGTGTGTGTTCTCATGTATGTGCACGCTCATGTGGACCTGCAGATGCCAGTATTTATTCAGGATGTGTCTCTCAGTTCTTATCATTTGTTTGTCCTTGCAGTATGCCTCTTTGTATCGTGCTTGTATCTGGGTTTGAAGGAGGTCTCCGTGCGCTCTGTGTGTGATTGTGTTAGTGCGAGACAGGAACATCTGTTAAGGCACGGGCCAGATGGAGTGTGCACGAGGACTCCCGTGAAGGCACGAGCTCCATTCTTCACCCACCTCATCTTCTCCGGCCTTCTGCTTGACTGCTCCAGTAAAATGGAGGCCCAGCCAGGGGCCCGACAGATGTGTCAGTCGAACACCAAAGGACCCTGGAGGAGACTAAAAGGGGGGTGGGACTGGGAGAGTGACCGTCTGACTGGGCCGACTCACCTCTGAACTCAGCCATAGAGAAACACACTTCATATGAAGGCAGAGATCTGCAACGCTGGCTTCAATGGACACAATGGAAACACCCGAACCATTCACTGACTGCATCTAACCAGAGGG
Source organism: Hirundichthys speculiger (assembly GCA_018398805.1). Classification (NCBI taxonomy): domain Eukaryota; kingdom Metazoa; phylum Chordata; class Actinopteri; order Beloniformes; family Exocoetidae; genus Hirundichthys; species Hirundichthys speculiger. The sequence goes on along the minus strand of JAGFBZ010000607.1, from coordinate 35,207 downwards.
GAGCTGAGGGTTCAAGCTATTCACCAAGAAACAGAAGGATTCATGTCGATACAATCAAACTTTCTGTTGCATTTATATTTCTGCTGTTTGAAAACCCACTTAACTTTTAACTTTAGGTGCAAGTCAGCTTTCCAAACTGTCAGAGGGTTTAGAATCATCTTACAGCCTGAAAAATTCCTCTGTTCTTGATATTTAACACGTGAGAATTTTGTTTCTGAGGAGAATGTTTGGAAAAATCTGAGAAGAAGATGTTGATATGAGTTCATACTGAGTTTATGGGTCAAAGCAGAGCTGTGTCTGCTGCAACGGCACAATAGATTTGTTCTACATGCAATCGAACTCACCGTAGATCTTTTTGCTTTATTGATCCAGACGGTTGGAAAAGATGTAAGTAAAATCTTTGAACTTAATCATAGATATTTACATGGAAATAGATATTAGTGAGTCTGTGTTTCTTGTGTAGGCTTCAGTTTATCACATCAGGGGAGTTTTCCAGAACATGACAGACACTTCCAGCTCTCCTTTCTCTACAAGGTTCAGCCTCAAAAATGCATTGGATAAATCAATTTCAACACAACGTCACCATAAGCCAGTGGGTGGTGTGACGAGGCTGAGTTTCCATCGGCTCCTCGTTTTCTCCAGAGCCTCATCGAGTGCACATGATTACGGGGAATCAATAACAACTATTAATGCACTGTGTGCTTTTTACTAATGTATCTTGATAAATATACTTCATAATCTACTCTAACTTTGAAGCACCCATTCAGGAGGAAAGAGTTTACTCATGCCGTCGCACCAACGCAGTAAAACCCTCTATGTTCGCTCCAAAGGTGGCCTTTCGCCTTCCATGTCTGGGATCGTTTACTCTCACCCCCATTTATCCACTGAATCCTTGAACTGACACCCTTTGGTTTCAGATACTGTCAACCAGATTCTGCATAGCTGCAGACTTCATCTGTCATGCAGAGTTTAGAAAACACAAAACTGCTACTTCTCCTCATAGTAAAACTCTAGACCAGCTTTTTTCTTCTGGTCAAAAATCCAGCTCTTTTTTCAGTTTTAATCCGTGAGAAAGCTATGAAACAAGTGCATTTTTTTCTTGAATTACAGCACAAGGGTACACAGCTGACTGACTTCAAATTCTGCAATACTGAAAGATAAGTTAGCAAATTAAGCTTGTGCTTTCATCAAGAAGAGAATATTCACGACTCTGTTGAGCTGAGCATTCCTTTCTTTCAGTAGTGAAGACTTTATGAGCTTCTTCAGCAGTAAAATAATCAGAAATGGAGAAGAAAAATCAACCAAGCCCAACCACCAACAGCTGTAGGTGTTTCTACAGCTTTAGGAGGTTCCTCCAGTCCAGACCTGACTAGACTGTTTCTCTCCTGTAGACCTCTCTGAACCGACCTCTACCATCAGTAAAGATAAACCATCAACATGTCTACCTGACCCCATCCCAACTCAACTACTCTAAAATATGTTATCTTTTATTGGTAGTATATGCACCACATCAGGATATGTGCTAAAGCTGGTAAAAGTTGCAGTAATTAAACCTTTACTTTAACTAAAAACATCTCTAGACCCAGACATTTTAGTGAAGTATTGACCAATAGCCAACCTAAATATCCAACCTTATATCTAAAATTCCAGAAAAAGTAGTTGCAAGCCAGTTAGGAGACCACCTGCATAGAAATCATTTATTTGAAGTTTTTCAGTCAGGGTTCAGAATACATCATAGCACAAAAATGGCGCTGGTTAGAGTCACCAATGACCTCCTCGTGGGCTCAGACAATGGATTAGAGTCCATACTGGTTCTGCTGGACCTCAGTGCTGCTTTTAATACCATTGATCACAGAATTATTCTGCACAGATAAGAACATTTTATTGGAATTAAATGGACAGCGCTAGGCTGGTTTAAATCACATCTATCTGACACGTTTCAGTTCGTTCATGTTAATGACGTTTCTTCTGCACAGATGAGCATCTGATATGGCATCTCTCAGGGTTCAGTTTTAGGGCCGATCTTCTTCACTCTATACATGCTGCCCTTGGGAAATATTATCTAGACAGACGACATAAATGTTCACTGATTTACTGATGATATGCAGCTGTATTTATCCATGAAGCCAGATGAAACAACTGTTACTTCAGACATGTCTAACATTACGACCTGGATGTCCACAAACTTGTTGCTTTTACATTCTGACAAAACAGAGGTTATTTCTTTTGGTCCCAAACACCTTAGGAACAGATTAGCTGAGTTTATCTTGACCTCTAGTACAACTGGGAGAAACCTCAGAGTCGTTTTTGATCAGTGACGTTATAGAGAGTGGCGATGCTGCCATCTGGAGGATTGGAACAAACTACAATATTCAAAACTCTGATATTTATTTTGATGCTCTGCCTAGCAACCCCAATGACACCTATTAGACTTAAAGGAGCCGTGTGTAAGATTATGGCCAAAACTGGTACTGCAGTCACTTTCAAAATACTGTTGAGCGGCGTGTACCCTCCCCCTCCTCCCCGACCAGAGGTTGCCAGGTCGGCTGCAGAATGCAGCAGGAACGTAGGCTTATTTTTTGTTAATTATAGTTTATTTTCTGTTAATTATATTTAATGCTTTATGAAAGATCTTTTGCGAAGTAATAATGTACTGCAAAATTTACTAATGGCGATTAGCCAAATAGAATCGTAAATGTTACCACATTTCAGTCGGAGCATAAGTTTTCAGTTAGTTACCCTGTTAAAAATGTCTTTATTAGGCTAGTGTTGCGATGTAAAGCTTTTTATGAACGCATTTGAAAAATCCATGCAAATTCTAATTTTGGGCTATGCAGTAATTTAGTGTTTGGTTGGAAACACTATAGGCTCATATCGATGGTAACTTTTTGTAACATCGACAATACCACATGTAAAGTCGAGGGTAATTTTCCTAAAATACATCAGGCTATATGAAAAATTACATGACGTGTAGAATTTGAATCAAAAACACGTCCAAAAGTTCCATGTATGTGGACCAAATTATGCGCTTTTGGTATTGAGGATGTTGCCGTGGAATTACGCCTGATACTTCCAAACTAACACTAAATTATTGGACAGGCTAAAAGATAGAATATGCTTAGAATACACGTTTATGTCAAGGTAGCCTAGCACTTGTACCAGATGATCTTTGCTTGTACTGCTCTCACTTATTTCAGCCTGATTTAGACCTCACTTTTGAGGTACCCTCTCTTGAGGCTGATGAGAGCTGGGCAGTAAAATTATGACTTGTAATATCACCATCTGTATCTATGTCAGCATCTTATGTAGTTTTAATCAAATGTAAATGCCAAATGCTATTTTGTGGTTTGTTTACTTAGGAACTCATTCAAAACATGAGTGAAATGGGGCTACGAGCACTAGCAACCCGGATCTTCTCCCAGAACCCTGGATTGGTTTTTGATGCCCTGCCTCCATTGGATAGCACCACTCTGCAGCTGCTCTTCCATGGTGTACCTGTGGGAACTGCAGGGAGATGGCCACAGATGCAGAAAGGAAATGCTGTGGCCAGGGACCTGAGCACTGCATAAGCAAATTGCCTTTTTTCGAGCTTTACTGCTTGGAAGATGGCTATTTGCGTATACACAGAGACTACAGGAATGATGTGTTGGTGGTAGCAGAAGTTACAGAGCCAGGTGATGATAATAGGCAGTTTAGATATGCTGCTTATTGCCAGTACATCTTTTGGCAGCATGGATCACTGGGCCAGGGTAACCGTCGCGTTATCCCCAGCTGCTGCATTTGGAGAATAAGGGACAAATACCCTGACCCTCAAGGCCAGTACACTGGCTTTCTACCCACAATTTGAACAAACTTTACCGACTCCAGTTTACTTGAAGTTACTTGTTGTATATACTTTGTTTTTACAAATTGTTTGTTTTGTTCCAAGTTTGTAAAGAGCCTTCTTTCTTGTTCAATAAAAAAAAGTTTATTTATAATAACAATCCTTTGCTATTTATGATATAGAGGAACAGTAAAGAATAAATAAATAAATAAAACGAGGGATAAACAGTATAAATAGTATAAATAACTATTGAACAATTAGCTGCTCTGTACTGGAAACTTTATGAAATGGTTTAAAAGCAGCTTGTGGCAGAAAATGGAAATGACAAGGGCTGAGAGGCTCTGGAAACGGGTTTCACTGGTCTTCACTCTGGAATGCTGACACTGAGGAGAGCAAAATAAAAACAGAAATTAGATTATTTTAAAATTAAATGTAATATGCATTACATCTAACTTGGTGTGTGGTATGTAGCCGCAGATGCAAAAGAAATAAACTGGTATTCTACCTACCAAGACCTCTCCTGACTTGGGTGCGCAGGAGTTCCTCCTTGGTTGGTGCCGGCACAGGGGGAAGAGGGCCGTACTTTCTGGGGTCATCGGGCCGAAGACTCCCTCCTCCGCCTGGGCATTCCCTTGCCAGCTAGCCTCTTTTGCAGAATCTTTGTTTGCAGTTCTGGGATGTAGCCATAGGTCTTCGATGTCTTCTTGGTGTACAGCATATACCTTTGGGCATTTTTCTTGTACAGCCTCCTGTACCTAAAATAAAAGCAGAGAAAATAGATTGTTTACATTCCAAGGGCCATGTTTTACAGTACAGTGTTTTATATAGAGTTTCAATGGTGTAATCAGGTAAAATGGTTCCCAACATCCAACATGTAGAAATGAGCATGTCACTTACTGCTTGCTTCCATCAGACTTGCACAACTCTGGGCGGTCCTTGTGGTAGTTATAATCCATCGCTGCGAGGAGCATCCTGGCCTCAAAGACAGGAGGGCTAAATGCTGAGTGCTTGCTGGCATACATTAAAATATGGTTTTGGAAGGACTCCAGATCAGCAGTGGACCTGTGGGGGTGGGACATAGAGAGAATTTTTGATTTTTTTGAAAATCACTTTCTAGGTACAGTATGTGTACACACTCATTAAATTACCTGAAGTTCAGGTATTTGTGAACTTTGTTGAGCCATCGCTTGTTTCGCACAATACTCTTCAGGGCCTCGTGTGCCATGGAGCCTCGCTCAAGCCACTCTTGAGTTCCCCCTGATTCCAAGTCTGCATGCTGGCAGCCTCCCAGTACCCACCTGTGTTCATGGTGTAGGAGCCCAAGCCACAGCTCCTACAAAATAATACAGAAATATAATGGACAGACACAAAAAGCATGGCAATTGCACATTATTCACTGCTAATGATGATGATTGTTAGTAATGTAAGTGGGTCATCTGATTGACCACAATGACACCTCTGGATAGGTACTTATGGTAATCAATAAGTTAATATCCAACATCAAGGTAACATCTTGCATGTTAGTTTCATACATTATTGACAACTATTTTTCAAACTATAACAACTTACAAGAAACTCTTGGCAGGAATCAGCTGTTTTGCAGCACTACCAAAAGTGGTTGACAATATCTTTTAGCCAATAGCTCAAACTGGACTGACCCTTCACCTGTGAAGCCTGGGATATACAGTAGTCATTAGCTCAGATTAGGGTCGATTGTCATGCAGAAAATAAACTCAAAGAAATAACAGCTGAACTTACAGCATGGATCCAAATATGAAATGAAAATGAAAACAACGTGGCACTGATCACTGACCGATTTGAAAGCGTTTCAGACGATGCATGTCCAATACTGGAAAGTGATGGTGCAGTCAGGTGGTGCTTCTTCCACTGTCTTTTACTTGGGCTTGAAGTGCTTGGGCCATAATAGCTGAAGAGACAAGCGTTTTTGTCATAATTATGGAACACTCTACACATTTACCATAATATGCAACAACCAACACATTTACCACAGACTAGTGTCTAACCAAAGATAATGCGGGGAAAATTACGTCTGCATTCGTCATCAATGGCTAACGTTTTTTATCAGTTCCATCAGAAAAGACTGACACTAATAACTAACGTTAGCAATGGTCATATGGGTCAATTTGCAGCACGTGTAATACACAATATATGCAAAGAAAGAAGAAGAAATCGTTTTACCGTGGTAACGTTAGGCTACTGTCTCAATTTGGTGTCACATTACCATGGCCATGCTAATGTTTTCCACGGCATGATGACTGACGGCTCCGCTTATTAGCCTAACGTTACATTGCTAGTGTTAGCAATATCAGTCACTGTTTTTATATTCTAAATAATAATTATTTACCTTTTCAATTCGATGACCCACCTGCTCCATAACGTTATGCGCTAGCGTTACTATGCAGGAACATGCATAACTTTGTTTAACTAGTGAATACTACGACGTAGTGAATACTGAAATTTCTTTCGTAACTAGAGGAAATATTTTCCCGTTGAGGCGTTTCGTAACCTGAAAGTTTCGTATGTAGAGGCGTTCGTAAGTAGAGGTACCACTGTATACCACTGTTACCTTGTCCAAGTAAATTAGCGTTAGCCAAACATTTAGCTATGAATCTTACCTGTCCAGGAGAAAATCTGCAACGTCGGCGTCTGTCTTCAAATTCTTCTCCGCTTTCAGCCGTCTCCATCTATCAAAATCTATCCTATACAAATCCTTGTTTTATTTCGGACCTTGTCACGACGTAACTCGGATTCATAACGAGGTCTTTTAGGTTTTGGAAAGCTAGACATTTTTTCATCCAACACGTTCGTAGCGGCTGCTGCGATAATTAGAGCGGAGCTGGCAACCCGGATACCGAAACACTACTGACTTCGTGATTGGGAGATAGGTGGAGGGTGGCGCTTCAGGCCAAAACAAGAAATGACAACATCAACATCAGTTGAGGGCTGCAACTCCTCTTTTTAAATGGGAATATCCTGGCTTGAGTTCTGTTGTCAGTGACATAAGTATTTGAAATGAACATGATTTTTAAATGTCTGTTGACATATCGGGGTCATTTTATGATTCGTTTTATTTTACTTCTTACATACGGCTCCTTTAATTGACGTCTATAGATGTTCAATGGGAGTGAATGAGTTAACTTTAAAACGACAATAAATCACTGAAATAAGAAAGCAATATTCAGAACTGATGAACAGAAACACTAAGTGTATCAGCGTTAAACTCGGCTTTGTCTCGCAAGAGCAGGAGATGGGAGATGAGGGGACGCATGTCAGCCAATCAGAGTACAGACCACTGACGCCACAGTAATGCCCGTATAGCAGCCAATCACAGGCCTCGATTTTCGTTCATGGGGCATTTCCGTGTCGGCTCTTGTTGCTTCCTGAGACTTGTTCTTGATGTTGCATTTTATGCATCTTGCATTTTATCCACATTTTTAATTCCTCTTTTTTCTCTTTAAATCAAAACAACTATTGATTAACTTTTTGCTTTTTAATATTTTGCATTGAAATATTTTTGCGTTTTAATATTTTATTTTATTTTTATTATTTCCTCCCTGTTTTAATGTACTCTTTAATGCTTCTGTAATGCTTCTAATGTTTTGTGTAAAGCACATTGAATTGTCTTGTACACAAAATGTGCTACAGAAATAAACTTGTCTTGCCTTGTTGACACCATTAGTGCACCTGATTGTAAATATTGGTAGTGAGATATCTAATTAATTTAAAACTTGCCTGCATTTTGGTCGCACATCTTTAACCAGAGTGTATCAGTGACATGTGATCAGATTGACTCAATAAAAGTAGATTATAATAGTTAGAAGAAAGAGTGACTCAAGATAAATATTTTGAATTTTCTGTTGGAACCATTGAAGAATTTAATTTGCTGATAATCCAGACAGTATGTAGATGTCAGAAACGGCCTTATGTCACCTCATTTACACATATACACATCACATAAAATTATACAGACATTTTCAGGAATCTCCCTGAGATTACCCTAAATTAACTTCTTATAAACCCTGCAGACATGCAGAACCAGAAAACCTGAGCCGACTGATCTAGCTGACGAGCACTGTGACACAACTTGGGATACATTATCAATGAACAGATAATATACATATTCATACTATCGATTGATAATATACCAAGTTGATCAATCTAATATCAATTACTTGCAATATTATCAATTGTTTCCTTCACTACATATCTTCTCCTGTTTATTTTAAGGTGGTTTGATTTTTGTTATGTCTATGTTTTCATTCATCACGAGTCATATTTTACCAGGGTGTCCTGGCCATGTCAGGCAGCAGAGTAATGAACAGTGTTAAAGAACTATGAATTCATTTTTCCATCAAAAGAAAAAATAAGAATAGAGCACAGAGCCCTATGGCTCATATTGTGAAGTATTGATCACACATTTCTAAAATCAGAGATTAACAGAACAAAATAATCAGTCAACGCATCTAAAACCAGATGTTTTTTACTTCAAGTAATTCAAATCTGCTTGAAATGAATGAGACCATCTCTGTTATAATCACCTTATTCTATATTTGATTTCAAGTAGATTAAAAATGATCATGTATATCTCCAGGTTCACCCTGTTCTTGATGCCGTGTGGACATTTGTTCAAGCCTTCGGACATTTACATCATTTTCATACCTGTGTTCACTAGCATCACAGCAAACAGAAAAATGTCAGATTCAAAAATCACATTTTATATTAAAATATTGTAATCCAAGACAAAGCAGCTTAAACTGAGGGGGACCTTGAATTCACTGGTATTTATTGATTACAAAACACTTTTTTTTTTTTTTTTGCATTCAGTCTTCTGTAAATCTATTCAGCCATATTAGCAATCCTAATGCCCTCCAAAATTCAACTGATTATTGTCATCATTGTGTAAATGTAAAAATGTATTATTATGGGATTAAAATATGAAAATAATTCACAAATAAGAAAATCATTCCTCATGTCTTAACAGATATTAAGCAATAAATATGTTACTTCTTAGCAAAGGGGCATTTTTAAAATATTAGCTGTTTATGTATTGCCGTATTGTGTACATGCATGGTTATTGAGGTTTTTTTTTAAGTTTTTTTTTTTTTCTGCCATCTGGTCATAGATATAGTCTATCAACATGCAGAGCAAACAAACTTAGAAAATAATTTGTTCCTGCTACCATTGGCCTTTTTAAATGACTCATGATGATGTGTAGTTTTTAGCGTTATCATGTGTTGTTATGTGGTTTGCATGTGTCTCTGATGGCTGAACATCAAAATGACCCTTGAGTGAAGACAAGACACGACATTATCAGCACCAACAAATCAGTAGCATTCAGCACTGATGATGCATCACGTTATAAAATACTTATTCTGAGTTTTGTGTCAGTCTCAAAAACTTCAAACATTAAGGCTGTGTAAACAATGGCAGGCATACATATTTTTCCCAGTCTGATGGTGGTGCTGTGATGACCGTTAGTTCAAGGGTGAATTCCTCCCTTAACCCTCAATCTCAAAAATGCCAGCTCCCATGAAATGCCATGAAAAGTCCTGTCCCCCATTCTTAGAAAGTCAAGTTGAGCGACATGTTTGAGGGCTGTATCACCCTCAATATTGAGATTCTCCGGCACCACCCTTGGAAGTAAGTGTGACGGGGTCAGTTTTGGGACGGTTGCATGTATATTCCTTTGTTTGGTGTTTTTATGGCTTGGATGTGTTCAGTATTTTATTCATACTTTCAATTGCATGTGCTTTGAGACTGGCTGACTGCCCCAGAGCACCTCGCTCAGTAATCAGTGGGATTTGCACCAGGTGTGCACTGGAAGGAGCAGCCTTTTATCCAGCAGGTGATGCAGACAAGGAGAGACACGGAGAAATCTAGTTTGATTTCTTTGCATTTGTGGATTTCATAAGCTTTTACATACATCGATGGGACCAGCATTACTAAAACCCTAGGTGTCCCCCACAGTGTTTCCAAATTCTATACCATTACCATGTAGTGAACTCACATGGGTTCCCCATGTGGCACCTATTTAACTGAAACCATATGGGTGCCCCATATTGTCTCCCAGTTCCATACCATGCCCACTTAGCCCCATTATCAACCCTACAGGGCCCATGTAGTCAGCCCACATGGGTTCCCCATGTGACACCAATGTAATTGAAACCATGTGGGTGCCTCATAGTGTCTCCCCTTTCCATACCCTGCCCACAAAGCCCACTTACATTCCTGATAGGGCCCATGTAGTCAGCCCACATGGGCTCCCCAAGTGGCGTCTATTTTTCTTAAACAATGTGAAGCCTATACATTTTCCCCTTTTCATGCCCATGCCCACTCAGCCCACATGCATCCCTTTTGGGGCTGATAAAGTCAGCCCACATTGGTTTCACATGTGGGGCCCATGTGACTAAAACCACATGGGACCTGCAATATTTGCCCTGTTCAAGCCCATGCCCACTCAGTACCCATATTACCCGCATTAAACCCTTGTGGGCCCCAAATGTAAATGCTGGCTGGAAAATTTGTGGATTTCAATTTCTATATTTCTGCCCTATTTTGTGCAACATGGACGCAACCCCCCACATTTATCAGCATAGTAAGACTTTAAAATGACCATCTTGGTTTGTGTTTTAAAGTATATTTTTGCTGTTCAGTCTTTGATCATTTTGGCACCTCATACCTGAAAATAGCAGTTAATCACCCTTGTGAATACAAACCATTTATTAGCCTCTCTGGTGTATTGTTATTGTTTAAAAAATAAAATAAAATTCTTTAAATCCTAACTGAATTCAATTTTTAAGGACCTGTTGACTTCTTCAACAAATAATCAACCAGCTTTCTCCTCACAGAGGTCACCACCTTAGATTATTGTTTTACACATACTGATCTGACAAAATGATTTATAACCACATATTTTTGCATTAGGGGCATTGTTTTTGTGAGTCAGCTGCATCACAGCCTGTGCTGTCAAAAAGCCCTGATCCCTTTAGCTACTTAGTACCTGGCATATTTTGGGGAACCTAACATGTGAGCTGTGAAAGCTAAGAGTAGTTAGTAGTAGTAGTAGTTAGTTAATAGTATGAACAGACCGCTGTCATTGGCTCTGGGTTGGTCTGGGAGAGTCCACGAAGCATCAAGCCAGACTGTGGCTCGTCGGTGGTCCGGAGGTCCTTTGGGCTCTGACACCCATCCTTTCAGATCTTGACTCCGTAGCAGAAATTTGCAGTAAATTGTATTTTACCAAGAATGCAAAATTAACAGGAAATTTGTGGATTTCAATTTCTATATTTCTGCCCTATTTTGTGCAACATGGACGCAAACCCCCACATTTATGCAAACCCCCACATTTATCAGCATGGTAAGACTTTAAAATGACCACGTTGGTTTGTATTTTAAAGTGTATTTTTGCTGTTCAGCTTTTGATCATTTTGGCACCTCATACCTGAAAATAGCAGTTATGAACAGAGCTGTAAAGAGACGCCTGAAAAAGAAACTTTTCCATGAACTGTTGTGGTATTTTGACAAAAGCATGCCACCAAAAGTTCAATTAATCTTTAAGAATGCACTTTGACACATCTATTTCACATTTTAAATAAATGAAACAAAGACAGATACTGAAAATGTACAGTTTTTATTTTTAATATGTACAAGTATACAAGGAACCCAACAGACTGCATTGAAGCTTCGCTTCTTTGCAGTCCCCATCCTGAGCAAGCACAAGGCGACAGTGGAGAGGAAAAAACCCGGTTAACAGGGCTGAAAAACCTCCAGCAGAACCAGACTCAGGAAGGACGGCCATCTGCCTCGACCGGTTGAGGGTCGGAGATGACAGGAAAGAGAGAGACAATAACAACGATGTCCACTCCTGGTCCCCTCCTCTTCTTTTCTGGTCAGGTGCTGGAGTTTAACCCCTGGGCCTCACTGGGAACAGAAGCTCTGCAGTCTATGAGGTGCCGTGAGGGACATTATGAGGGAATAATGTCCCTCACGGCACCTCATAGAAGTCCGGCTAGGCTTCGTTCTTGTTCTGTCCACCATGGACCGGTTCTGAGTACTGTCTGTTCTCAGTACTCAGAACCGGTCCATGGTGGACAGACAGTCCGGCTAGGCTTCGTTCTTGTTCTGCCCATGATGGACCGGTTCTGAGTACTGTCTGTTCTCAGTACTCAGAACCGGTCTATGGTGGACAGACAGTCCGGCTAGGCTTCGTTCTTGTTCTGTCCATGATGGACCGGTTCTGAGTACTGTCTGTGCTCAGTACTCGGAACCGGTCCATGGTGGACAGACAGTCCGGCTAGGCTTAAAAAGCTAATAGAACGTTTCCAGATCACGTGATCGTAGGCATGCCACGATTCACTAAACTAATGATTCAATTCGAATCACAATTTGAATTTGATTCGATCCGAATCATGTACAACACAAAATTAATTTATATTTCTATTTTTATTTCTCTACCACAAATACTATTTACTATTAACTACTATTAACAATACTGTCTGAACAAAAATTGGAGTTTGAGCCCTGCCATTTCTCACGCTTTTCTTTTCTCTCGTTGTTGGACTGTTTTTCCAGTCTGTGACAATCCGATCTTTCAAATCTTTTCAAATCAAATGCAAATCTTTCAGCGAAACTCCATCGTCATTGTGACCTCAGGTCCAACCGTGGAGCACTTCTGAGCGCCTGTTCAGCTGGATTCTTGAAATCACTAGTTTACCTGAAAGTTCTGAGCTTGAGCGAAAATCAGGAAATTTAGCTCCTTTTGGGTGCCAGATCAGACTAAACGTGTCTAGTTGGAGAAGCAGTCGCTTCTGAAAATGCTCTCAGTGACTTTAAATCGTCTCTGATCAGTGACTGAGTTGACTGATCATTTATAAATTATTATTTATTACTTATTATTACTTTTATTGTTTAAGTGATTTAATTTCTTTTCTAAACAGGATTATTTTAGACTCATCAGTTAGCCTAAAATAATTGTTTTGGGAGGAAGCCGGAGTACCCGGAGAAAACCCTAAATTATTGTTTTGAGGAATCCGGAGCGCCCGGAGAAAACGAAAATGAGAACCTCACTGTCTTGTTGCTAGCCAACAAGACAGTGAGGTTTAACCTGACTGAAGGTTTGGGTTGAGTTATTTTTACAGTCTACCAAAAGTATATCAGTGATGTTGCTCTTTGAACTTTTGGGTAACAAATCCAACTGAACAGAGCCCTGTGAATTGCTCTGGTTTTAAAACCTCTCAATGGGATCTGAGGTTGTAATGAGGACAAAGTGGAGTGCGATGTTTCTGCGCCCAGTAGGACCCAGGGGTTTTTATCTTCTCGCACCACTCATCCCGTTCTAAAACTGGGAATAAAGACAAAAATATTGGAGCAAACCCTGTTTGGTGGATGTGCACAACTCTATGTATCTCTACATGGATTCAGTTTAGGATGTGATGTTTGTTCTCTTACATTTCTCCTGTAAAAAAGAACGTAAGCCAGTTCCTCCCGTGTCGCACAGACGTCTGAGCCAGTGGTTTTATAAACTGCAGCGTCATTGAACGTCAGCCAGCGGTCGGTCGCCTTGTATGGACTATCGTCTGGATGAATACTGTCACAGATATAGTGTCCTACGAGGAGACAGATCATCGTTAAGGTCTGCAGACAAACTGCAACATTTATTTTAGGAAATACAAGAAATGATTAAGATGTCTACATTGAGTATCTCTGTAGACTGACACATGTCTATCTATAATATGTGAGTCAGTATTTGGTTTTCTTACCTGCTTCAGTGTTCCCTAAGTGGCTGATGGTGCTCACCAGGCTGTAGCAGCCGCCGCCCTGTCATGGATCACAGTTACTGACAGTTAACATGCAGCACATAAAGCACAAGTTGGGTTTTCACATCAAGCTGTTTTTTTTTTTTGTTTTTTTTTTTAAATTAAAGGTCATGTTTCCTTACCATCTTAGATGACACCACCAGGTCTCTCTGCAACCGGACAGGTTTATCTATCTTCTCCAGGTTAAAGAATGGAGTCAGGCGAAAACGCTTAAGATGTAAGACGAGGACTCTGTTGGAAAAAGAGAAGATGATGGAGACTTTTAAAAAGTTTGTTCAATTCTAATGAATGTGAAGAAGCACAGTCAGTGTTTATAGTCAGTGTGTTTATAGGGATGATACAGTATTTGAGGTACAATTAGACTGAACAGACCTAAACATTCTCTTTTCAACATAAACATTTGTTTCCCGTTGCAAATTAAAACAAGTAATTTCAATAACAGATGTCATATTTTGGTCATTTCTTGACACAGTAAAACGTGCATTGGTATATTTTTAGTTTTAACTATTTTATTGGATTTATAAGTCTGACAGTAAACTCATCAGCAGATCAGCAATTTTCTCAGTTTGATTAATATTATTCTGTGATCAAAACTATGAATACAGGAAGTCCAGCATCTTTCCTAACATGGACCTAGCCTCAATCTAACACTTTGAGAAGCCCTCAGGTCAGGTGATCATTAGTTATGTACGTGACGTCTCTTACCTCGGCAGGGTTGCAAAAGCTGGAGTCATGGCTGATAACTTTCCTCCACAAACACAACTGTATTCTACTGTGTCATCCTGCAGAGCATCACACAGACAAGAATGTGAGTCAGAAGCTCATGGACAAAACCACAACATGTCCACACACACACACAGACGAGCAGAAGAGGTGAATGTTTATAACATGAGACGCCACATCAGTGACAACATGAATAAATGAGGACTGGTGGATCTCACCTTTAAATAATGTTCTATCATCCTTTCAATTGATCCTCCAGAAATCAGCTTCAGAGACAGATTTGAGAATTCCTCCTCCCTTATTGACTGGATTCCACATCTGCAACATTGAAAGGATCAGTAAATCATCCAGGCGTCCAGGTGGCTCCATCAGAATATGTAACCTGTCGTGACTCTCTGACAGACAACATGCATGTGTGGCCTTGAACTGTGTAGTAGAAGGCTACATCGGAGTCTGGACCTTGTGGGTTCTGATCCAAGTCTGGTGAGAGCAGTCAGTGGCTGGATGTTAAAACAGTCCTGTGCATGAGTCTACTGTGTGGACTCACCTTTTACAGGTTCTGGTGTTCTCCATCTTAAACACCAGGTGCTCTTCCACTGGGCAGGTGTAGTTTTGGCCCAGAACAGCTGCGGCCTCTTTGAGTCGAGGAGAAAGACTCTGAATCTGTCCCAGTAACGCGGTCAGAAACTCGTGGGCATCCTGTACACATGGAATCACACATCATTGAACAACTCACATCAGGAAACCGTCAGCAGACCGGTTTCCTGAAACCACTTGCTGGTTTTGACTGGAGTCAAAACCAGCAAGTGGTTTTGACTCCAGTCAAAACCACTTGTTGGTCAAGTCTGACTCACATTCTGTGAATTGTCCTGAAAGTTCGGCATGTCTTCACTGACAGCATCCTTCAAGGCCTGGAGAAAGAAGCTTTTGATGCCGCTGTCTGTCGAGGCGTGACAATCCCTGACGTCAATTAGTTTTCTGCAGACAATGAAATAATGCACATATCTGTGGTTAGATTTGTTTTTTTCCCCTCCATTTTGTCTGAAAGACTTTCAAGCTGATTTCAAACATGTGAAAGACTTTCAAACATTTCAAGTGCATACTTTACCTGAGGATTTGAGCTTGAGGGACTGATTTCCAAATCTGCTCCATGCTGCTTATGCTGCTAATGAAGTCCTCCAGACTGAGAAGGCTCTGCAGGGTGGCGTTCATGTAGCAAGTATTCCCCATGTTTGGAAATCTGACATAACAACAAAGGTCCGAAAATCTGTCAGCTCACTAACCTGAGATCATTTACTTTTTTCAAACAGCTGGATTACATGAGTTCAAACCTGGTTGCAGCTGTGGAACATTTGTAAATTAACTCACCCGTGGGGGTCGGTGGGCTTCCTTGTCTTATAACTTTTAAGAGGTAATTTGGTCTTCCTGGTGAGAAAAAGAAATACCAACAGAGTAAACATATGAAAATACCGACCCTTTAACATGAATGCAAAGGACACTTGTAGTAAATGATTATTGAGTTATAACTCACTATAAACTGCCTTTTTCTTACCTCTTTAATAAATTAAGTTTTAATTCTGTCAAGTGTAGGTTGACAGACAAGTTGAAATAATTCTCAAAGTGAAGAACGGTCTTTAAAAGATCATCAACATCGTCAGGATGTAATTCAGCCTCGGTCAGGTCTGTGACTGACGATGAGACTTTGAGTTCATCCATGAACTGATCTTCAGCAGCTTTATTGGTGGAGCAGCTGGTGGGAGAAGAAACAGGTTGTTAGAGAGGCTGAACAAACCAAAGAACTCACAAAGTTAATCATTTAGAACAACACTCCTTCTGAAAGAAACGTCCAGAAGGTTATCAAAACACTTGCCTGGTTCCAGATGTTAGGACCAGTTCACTCCATGGACTAAACGGATGAGATGGTTTAACAGTTCATACAACAAGCTATTTTTTTATTCAGTGACTTTTTCAAACAGAGCAAATATCAAATTATGTAGAAATTAAGACTTTAAGAAATTAAGAAGAAAAAAATCAAGAAAATTTGTACCTTTCTTGAGTCTTTGTTAAGATGTCTTCATCAGTGTTTGGAACTGGAGACACCTTGTTTTTTCTCTGTTGGATATAAAAATTCATGGTCAACAGAGCAGAGACAGAATAATGACATCTGAGTAGAGTTAGAGGAGCATTCATTTAACTCTGACTAGTCAACATCTGCTTCCTCTGGACTGGTGTTTTAAACCCACCTTGAACCAGTTGGTAGGACTCCATCTTGATGTTTTCCTGGACTGTCTGGTTGTTGTTGTTTTGGTTCCAGAAGTGGTGGTCCTTAGAAGAGAAACATAAATATGTTTAGCTGTTCTGAATGGACCCCGTGACCCTTCAGAGGATGAAACGGGTATAGATAATGGATGGATGGATGGATGGATGGATGGATGGATGGATGTTCTGAATGGTTAGCTGGAGGTAAAACTCAGATCCTGTCATTACCTCTGGTCATCTCTAGGATCGTTCCTTTCCTGAGGAGCTGAAGGTTTCTTGATAGAGTTCAGCGCCTGCAGAATTTTAATAAAAACATTGGTAAAAATGAATCTAGAGTCTAGATTTTACACGGTCTAAACAGTTGAAATAAAATCCAACGTACCTCAAAGCAAGGGAAGAAGCGTCTCCAGCCTTTCTTTTCTTTGGCTGCTGTGGCAGCAGGGGAGACTGGGACACTGGTGAGAAGGAAAAGCTGTTATTTTCTACCCTGGAGTCATTCTGGGTCCAGAATACATCATCAGTAATGTATAGAAGTAATACAACAAGTACGATCTTTATAAAAAAGGTCTGACATTAGATCTACCATTAAAAATGTTGTTCTTTTGAAGAAAACATTTGGTTTCAGTCAAGTACAAAGTTAAACAGAAACTAGATTTTTGTCAAATATAAAGTGGCTATAAACTAAACACGTGGAAATAAACAAACAAAAGCTGAAATATCAGTCAAATCCCATGTTTTCTTTTTCATTAATTGCACACATACTCATTAATTTGTCTTTTTATGCTTTCAAAGTTTTTCCTCAACAGGTTTGCTTCCTCAGTAAATGTGGACACATCCTGTTGTTGTTTCTTTTTTTTTTTTTTTAATCCTTCATAATGTTACAGGGTCAAAAAAAGTCTAAAAACTGGCTTTAACAGTGAAAAGGTTTGTATTTGTAAAAGTTACAGGGTCAAATATGAAAAAGCAACTTTTTAGCTTAACTGTTAAAGTTTCAAACTGACAGGAAAAAAGAAATAACTTCAATATCGAGTTGTTTGATTACCTTTTGTTCTGTTCCACCACCACAGGTTTATCTGTTGTTTTCTGTTCAAAACAAATGAGAATAACATGAATTTCATTAAATTAATGAATCATTAAAGCTGAAATCAGAATAAATTACAAAAAACATCGGTGAACATATTTGTGAACATTTGAACATTTCCAAGTTGCTCAGTTCACACCATCACATTCAAATCACAAAAAACCTCCAGAAAACAAAGCATGAAAGCTGAGAAACATACCTGACGTGAAAACCACCTCTTAAACATCTTTGGAATTGAGTTGATACCTTGAAAAGTCATGTGTACTGCTTGAAAGCTGTAGCAATATTCACCTGGAATCTATGGTTTTAGAATAAACTAATGAGGCAACAGGTGTTCTAGAATGTTGACCGCTGTGATGTCATACAGGTTTCAGGTGCAGGCTGATGTTAGAGATTATAACTGTTCTGAGTTGTGAAATTAAGTGAAAACACCAATAAAAAGCTGAATAATGCAGCAAGTTGATAATTGAATCAAACATTTTATCAAACAGAGTTTTTCAAACATCTGACGTGCACAGTTGTGTTCATAATAATGTGTTTAAAATAGTGAATAACGCTCAAAATCCTTGTAATAGCTTTTATTTCCAAACACACGAGTACAGCGGGACCATAGTACTTTTTATTCCAGTTTAAACATGTGAAAACTTTAATAAGATGATGAAATTTGTTATTTTACAGAAAGTGAAGATGAAAATTTGATCAAATGTTCATGTTTTGATTTGAATGGAACGTGCAGTGTTCACAATGCATTCGCATGCTTGGAAATAAGAGCTGGTAGAAGGATTTGCAGCTTTCTCACTTTTTAAAAACACACTGCTATTAATTTGAACACAACTATACACGCTCAGTTATCTTCATCAGTTTCTTGTACAGAACCAGTTTGGCCCATATCTGCAGTTTTCTTCTACATTTGGCCTTGAATGATGGCATTGACTCAAGGTGAATGTTGCTGCCTAATCTTGGTAACATATCCACCAGACGTAGCCTAATTTCTCATTTTCTTTGGGCCTTTGGGTCACACCTGGCACCTCACGATGCTTTCTGTATCACATGTCAAAACCAGCTTATGAAACTTGAAACTGGCTCATGCAAAAACCCAAGTTCATGTACTCTGGAACCACCTCTGGCCCACATACCGGTTAGCCAGTGCCGGAACTGAACCATAAGAGACAAAAGCAGCTCAGATTAGGTCCAAATGTGTCTGTCTGGGACAAACCTTCAATTGATATATAAAACACAGCTTGCTCTTTTCCCTTTGGAATTTGCCTTGAGTGATTGATATTTATACTATTTTTGCATGTTGAAAGATAGGCATAGTTTTATAGCTATTTATTGGTCAAACTGTAAACACAAAACAGACGTACTGCCGGCACGTTTCCCATTAGATATCACCGAGTGCTACGAAAGCCTGTCTACTCAAGACTAAAGTATACATGTTCTCTACAGAGTCCCTTGTGGTGAATGCTGGCAACTACATGTGAACGTTTTCATTCAAACCATCTACTCCAGAGGTCTTCAACCCTGGTCATCGTGACCCCCTATCCAGCAGGTTTTATAGGTTTCCCTGCTTTATCACACCGTGATACAAATGGCTGTGTCATCAACAGACTTGTGCAGACTTTGAGGACAACCTGATAATGACTATTAATTGAAATCAGGTGTGTTGAAGCTGGGAAACCTCTAAAACCTGCTGGATAGGAGGTCACGAGGACCAGGGTTGAAGACCTCTGATCTACTCAGATTGTGAACAGTTGGTAGAAACGTTACAGAACAATATTAGGATAAGGCTGGCTACAGATGACTTTCAGATCTTAAATGATTTTTTTTTTTTTAAAACATGTGAGATCCCAAACATAAGGACAGTCTCAACCATTTTTAAATGCAATAATCCTTTGACTTTGCACACTAGACGATTCAGCCAGACTGCACATCTGATTGAGCATCTTTATGACTCCATCCATTCATATCCTGTTCAGGATTGTGACGGAATTGGAGTTAATCAAAGGGCTACATCCAACTTGATAAAATATCTCCTATAGGAAGAGGAATATGTGCAGTTCTTGGAATGACCACAAGGGGCTGGCAGTCAGTTTTCGCTGACCCTCCATCCAACTCCAACTGTACAGCAGAATTACAGGGGGTGAATCTTTATTACCTGATCACATCTGATGTCCTCCCTAACACAACCCTACTCATTTGGGACTGGCATGGTGAGTGGTAGGGGCACTGTGGGTAATCTGGGGTTCAGTGTCCCCTCAGAAACACTACTGCACCTCGCTCGACAACATGAGGCATGTGACGGGGTTTGGCATCTATCCAACAACCTTCTGGTTGGAGATCAAACATCTCTGTCTAATATAAAATCTACATTAAGCTCACATTCAGATTGTTGGCACCTTATCCCTCAAAATTAATCGAACTGCCAAATTAACAGCAATTGCCAGCATGTCCATGTGGGACCCATGCAGGTTAAACTTGGGCTGCAAATATGGGTCCCAAGTGGTTTTGTCCAGTTTCCATGGTGGTCCCACCTGTTTGCCCATATGGGCTTCATGTGAATTCTGACTGGGTTTCAGGTGGGGCCTCGCTGGGAAAATTGCCCAGGACCCAAGGATTTGCCATGCATTTGCCCACATGGGCAAAAAGAGGGAGCAGATTGGACTTTAAATAGGGTCCACTTGGGAAATTTATCTGAGGCTCATTTAGGTCCCACCTGTGTGCCCATATGAGAATTCTAACTGTGTTTTAACTTGGTCCCAAATGGGCTAAGATTATGGGTTTCATGTGGGTTTGTCCAGTTTCCATGGTGGTCCCTGTTTGCCTATATGGGCTTCAAGTGAATTCTGACTGGGTTTCAGGAGGGGCCCAAATGGGAAAATTGCACAGGACCCAAGTAGGACCCATGCCTTTGCCCACATGGGCACAAAGAGGGAGCAGATTGGACCTTAAATTGGGCCCACTTGGGAAATTTATCTGAGGCTCATTTAGGTCCCACCTGTGTGCCCATACAAGAATTCTAACTGAGCTTTAGTTTGGCCCCAAATGGGCTAAGATTATGGGTTTCATGTGGGTTTGTCCAGTTTCCATGGTGGCCCCACCTCTGTTTGCCCAAATGGGCTTATTTTGATATTTTGCCAAATTTCAACATTTTAAACTGGAAAGATAACATTTAAATTTACCATATATAACATCAAAAAGATGCATTTCTCTGAACTTGTTCTTGCCATAACGTCCAAAAAGGTTGAACTGAAGTGCTAATTCATTGGACATGAGGAACGCCATCATTCTCCTGGTGGCATCATCCAACGAGGTACCTCCTATTTCTCCAACCATAGCAATCTTAGTGTATGGAGTGAAAGGCACAGGAAAGAAAGAACCACAATCAGTTATCCACAAAAATTATATTTCAGTTTCAAATAAAAAAATAAATCAAATCACAGTTTGAACTTACAACTCCAGACATGAACTCTGAGTCTCACAGCTTGTTGTTCATGGCCTGCACATCTTGGATTGTGGTCAATGGAAATACTGCTCCTTCAGGTGGTTCCAACGCTGGCATGGCCACTTTTTGCTTTAGCAGTGTATTTAACATTTTGCCATGGACTCTCTGAGTTTCCTTCACTTCTTCCAGGAGAGTTAGCAGTCTTACAAACATGGCTCCTTCAATGTCACTGTAACTTCTCACACTTGAAGAATCACTAAGGCTTTGAGTACTTGGGGTAATGCTGGGGCACAAAGTTACTTATGCATAGCATAGATACAACATTAGCAATTATTATCAATTACACATTATTGAAGGGATGGTCTTTAGAATCTTAGAGCTGGGCGGTATGACCAAAAATTTATATCACGCTATTTTTCAAAATTATATCGGTTTCACAGTATATCACTGTATTTTTTTTTAACGGCAAAACTGGGTGTTAACCAAATTTTCTAATCATTTAGAGAGGAATTACTGCAGTAAATTGGCTTAGAATTACCTATTTTATGTCTTATTTTATATTCATATCTACACTTGTATTAATACGGGTTTGCATCTGCTCACAAAAAGATACTATTTACAAAGAGGTGGCACTCGTGATTCTAATTAAGTGAAGGAATCAGAATGCATGATAGTTGCACTTAAAATACATAACCCTTTTATTTTCAAATTTTGCAAACAACTTGAAAAAAACATTTTGTAAAAAATCAACATTAACTACACAATGTAAACAACGTTCTCGAGAGCTTCATGCATTCCTTGTATTCTAACAAACGTTTGCGGCTTAGGTTCTGTAGCAGATTGCTGCTGTTGCCTCCCGCGGCTACAACTTTAACTTGGCAACATTTACAGATTATTGTAGTTTGTTGGATGTCGTCTTTTTTAAATCCAAAGAACTTCCACACGACAGACACGGCTCCTTGTTTAGGAAGAAGTTCCTCAGTCTCATGTTGCCGTTCTGGAGCTTCCGCTTCTGGGACTTTCGCTGTTTGCAGCCATCACAGTTTAACCAGAAACTAGTAGCGTGTTGTGCCTCCAGTGCAACTGCAAAACAGTCCCCTGTCAAACAATGTTCTGCGGCACTTACGTTCCACCACGCGGCGTTCCCAATGTTGTGTACGCTACAGTCCATACTCACCGGTATTACGGTATATGAAAAATTCATATCATAAGAAAAATAAACACCGGTATTCGGTATGAACCGGTATACCGCCCAGCACTACAGAATCTGACTCTAAACCCTAAAATGAGTCACCATTGTCTGTCAATCCAAGTTCTACACAAATGCGTACACATTGAGGTTTAGGAAAGCCCAACAAAATGAGCCTACAACATCGATCCATCCAAATTTGGTTAATGATGAAACTGTGGAACAGCAACTGGCCTGGTACTACAGATTCAAATGAGTCTATTGGCCAATTAACCCTTTAGGCGCTGGAGTTTTTTCAAGAAAATATTCAATTTTGATATCAAGATTTCAAAAGGCTATGATTTGAAAGCAGTTTGATAGAGGTATACTGTCAATGAGAAAATTGTTCAGTATGACTCAAAGTTTGTGATAGGAGTGAAATTATTCAAATAATTTGCATATTATGATGTCACAAGGTGGCAGCCATATTGGGAAATGTTCAATTTTGATATCAAGGTTTCGAAAGGCTATAACTTTAAAGTGGTTTGAGATAAAGCCATACTGTAAATGAAAAATATCTTCAGTATGAACCAAAATTTGGGATGGAAGTAGATTTGTCATCTAATTTGATTACTGTGACCTCACCAGGTGGCAGGCATAGAAAACATACATTTTTGTTTTCAAGATTTCCAAAGGCTGCAATTTGAAAGTGGTTTGAGATAAGGGCATACTATAATTGAGGAATATTGTTGAAGCAAAATTTGGGCTGTAAGTAAATTGTCAACTAATTTGCATATTGTGACATCAACAGGTGGCGGCCATATTGGAAAATGTCAATTTTCTTATAAAGATTTCAAAAGGCTATAGTTTGAGCGGTTTGAGATAAGGGAATACTTTCAACAGTCAATGTGAAATATATTCAGTATGAAACAAAATTTTTGATAGAAATAAATTCACTGATCCAATTTGTATAACCTTTAAGCACTGTTTGGCGGCCATATGGAATCGTATTATTTTCGAAGACCTTCAATGATCAAGATGGCACTGCTTGTAGTTTTTTAGTGTGTGGTATCTTTCATTGCAAGGCACAGCACAAAGACCTACTCCACACTGACAGCACCTGAACTGTGTCTGTCGACGGCCTTTCAGGCGGGTGCGATCTGAACAGACAACCCAATCTGGACGTTCGTCTGTGTTGCAGAGCCAGTGTTGTTCAGTGAGTCTCTGTGGCTTTTCTCCATGCTGCATTGAAGGCCTTCCTCCTTTTTTGCCTTCCTTTTTGGAGAAGCCCTCAAGCCAAGATGTAATAATGTCCTGAATAAAGGCCTTCAGTGGTCTGTGTGGACCAGGACGGCAACATGTATAAATCATGTGTGCATTGACCACACTAATGCTCAGAACTGCATCAAAAATGCGGTTGTACCATTTCCTGGATCTGTGGTATGTTTTCATCCGTTGATCAGATGTATCAACTCCTCCCATAAAGGAGTTGTAACTATCCACACACACAGGCTTCATAATTTGACAGAACCCAGTAAGGTTTTCCTATGTCCGGATCTGTTTTTGAGTAACTGTGTTGCCATGAATGGTGGACAGCAGAGTGAGACGCTATGTGTCATGCCAAGCACAAGCGAGCAATTTATCCTGCCGCATTAACACCGGGTCATCTCCCTTCTCCTGTTACAGTTCACTGTCCCGCAC
The DNA here is from genome assembly GCA_018398805.1 of Hirundichthys speculiger. Classification (NCBI taxonomy): domain Eukaryota; kingdom Metazoa; phylum Chordata; class Actinopteri; order Beloniformes; family Exocoetidae; genus Hirundichthys; species Hirundichthys speculiger. Next base: position 11,174 of record JAGFBZ010000607.1, on the reverse strand, counting down.
AATCCGGTGTCTTTACTAGCTAACTCATGAGCTAAGGCTGGTGATTTGTAGTAGCTGCCCATGTACACTTCATGCCCTTTCCCAGTGTGCTGGTCAAGCAGCTGACGGACAATATGGTGTGTTGCCCCTAAATTTTTCCTCATCGCTCGTATTTTTACCAGTGTAGATGTACCACTGTAATACATAGCCTGACCTGGCCTCAATTAAGACAAATGCTTTATAGCCATATTTGTCAGGTTTTTTGGGGTTGTATATTTATAGTGTTGACCTTCCACTGAATGCAATGGTCATTTCATCCAAGGGAAGTTCCTTTAGTGGACCATACACAGCAGCAAAAAGAGGAATGATCAAATCAATTATGGGATGCACTTTGAAGAGTCGATCGTAACCTGGCTGCCCCTCTCAATACGGTCATCATTATTTACAAAGTGAAGGAAAGAAAGAATATTTTCCAATCTGTTTCTCGCCATCACTTTGCCAAAACCAGGCGTGTATGTTGGCCCAAAACCTGCCCAGTAGTCCTCAGTTTCAGGTTTTTCCACAAGCCCCATGCACAAATAAAGTGACATGAAAGCTTTCATTTCAGGGACAGTGACATCATACCAGTCATAAAATCTGACTGCAAAGACCTGATTATTTCTCTGCTCACTTGATGGAAAGATATTTGGGTTTCTAATTTGTGATTTATTTAGTTCATTTGCAAAACACACTTGTTATATTGGCATTATTATACTATATAGCAGAGGTCTTCAACCCTGGTCCTCGTGACCCCCTATCCAGCAGGTTTTAGATGTTTCCCCTTCTTCTTCACACCGTGATACAAGTGACTGTGTCATCAACAGACTTGTGCAGACTTTGAGGACAACCTGATAATGACTATTAATTAAAATCAGGTGTGTTGAAGCTGGGAAACCTCTAAAACCTGCTGGATAGGGGGTCACGAGGACCAGGGTTGAAGACCTCTGCTATATAATATATTACTATTACAACAACTACATTTAGTGGTCTTCACCATCTATGCAGGGAGACATTCAGACTCTATTTGGCTCTGTTACTATACCTCCGAAAGGTGGCATCGAGAAAGAAGGTAATAGATACTACAGTGACAACGGAAAGAACCCTTCAAAACCTCTACTGTCATCAAAATGTATCCAAGTTTTACTTATCTTTCTAGAACCTTTGGAATGTCTTGGCACACTGGTTACGGATGATGTCCACAAAATAATCAGATGGTCAGAGACCTGCAGAAATGTTCAGTGCAAAGCATCAGTCCAGGCAACGGAAATACAAAAGAAAAACCCTTAAAAATAATACACCGGATAAATGTGTCTCAATGGCCAAAGTAATACATTTCCTTTAACATTTGTATATGCATACATGCTTTGTTAAATATGACTTTGATGGTAATGGTATAATTTAAATCATATTCATGTAAAATACACTGGTTAGTGGTTGATAAATGCAGCTGAACTAAAATATACTAAAACTTACTAAATCTTACTCCTAAATTACTATTATTTATTAAACTGTATTAGCTTCAATTACTGTGAATATCAGAGCCTTTACACACACACACACACACACACACACGCACACACAAATATAAATATATATATATTAGGGATGCAGGATAACTGTTTTTTAGAACCGATACCGATAACACACACATATACCTAAGATCATTACATCAAAACTATGAACAAAATCAAAAATAGTTTTGACTTTTTTATATGAACAGATATTTATTTTTTCCAATAAAGTACTTCCAAAACTCAGACATGAAAATGGGTCAGGGGTTAAAAAGGTGAGAAGTGCACGCGCACGCGCGCCCGGGGGGGGGTAAACTTCTGGTATACAGTCCAAAAAGGGTTCAGGTATCAAGTGACTCTAGTTTCCAACTTCACCTTCAGCCTTCTCAGCCCTCAGTGAATATCATCCTCACACGTCCCTGACATGGATTCACCTATTATATTAGATCAGGGATTCCCAAAGTGGGGTGCGCAAGCTGCCTCTAGGGGGTGCGCGAGATGAAAAATGTAATGGCGTCTGATAATTTTTTTTGTTTTCACACAATAACGATGTGTAAATAAACATTTCCTTTGTAAAATTTTAAATCAAAAACTGTAATTTTAATGAATAAATAAATGCAGGCTATTCAAAATGCACGTCATCTTAAAGTGAAGCGTAGAAGAAGAAGTTATATTCTTCTACCACTGCATTTGCACCTAGCTTGTGGCCTCTAATTTATTCATTCTGGGAAATATGCTCAATTGGCTGAAATCAGGGAAAATATCTTTATTGGAACTTTATTGGAATAGAATTAAATTACTGGCGTTCAAATTTTATTTCCATAACCTGTATTATGATGACGGGTTGTGTTAGTTCCACGGTCATTTAAACATCCATCAACATTTAAATTTTTGTTCAATGTTCAAAATATTCTAACATTTTCCTCAACTTATCTGCTTTCTGCCACTGAGTCTGAGCATGTCATCCATCCTCTTTGCTCTTAAAAGTGCAAGCCTGCGCATAACTTTGTTTCATTATATTGGAACTGTGTTACAGTGTTTCAGTTTAATTTAAATGCGAGAGCACATTTTTGTGATTGTGATTATTATGTTATATGTGTGTTCTGGTCATTTTAGCATGAATAAACATGGCGAATTTAATATGGCTATAATAAAGCTTGTTGCGTTTTTTTTTAAGGGGTGGGGGATCGGGGGTGCGTCAACCCGGTTGAGACATAGAAGGGGGTGCGCGGCTAAAAAAGTTTGGGAACCGCTGTATTAGATTATTAGAAAGAAGCCTGTGTTTCTTCTTTTATGTTACCGTTAACTACACAAGCTTGACGTGAACTTCCAGCAAACAGGAGCTGTTTTTCACCGCAGCTTTGGCTAGCTCTGACGGTGTTCAACGTTAGCTGTAGCGAACGGCAGTAACGTTGTTATACCGCAAGGTATGAAAACAATTGAAACCATAACTCACTAAATTCAATCCACTGGTAAATGTAGGTAGGAAACGTACGCTCGTCTGCCTTGTCCCCGGCGTGGACATCACTAGCTCCAGCTTCTAGTCCTGCTTAGCAACGTAACCTCCGAGTCCACATGAATGAAGAACGTTGGTATGACTGGAATAATGGAACAATATCTGACCTGATTGGTTCTGGACAGGATTAACTGACCGTCCAAGTGTCATTTAAAAGGGCAGATTTCTGAAGTGCTCAGTTTGCTTATTAGGGCAGTTATATGATAATCAAAAAAATAAAAATAAGAAAAAAACCTCCCGACTCCGACACCGATACCCCCCTCCCCCCCCAGAAAAAGAAAACTCCTCGGATCTACACGATTCACGTAGGTCACCCTTTTTGACTTCAAAACGGCGAATTTCGCCGAAAGGTGAGGGATTTTCATGCCTGAAAACTACTGGCAAGCCTCTCAAACATTTTTGTAAAGCTATCAAACAAACCTATTTGATATCTCACATTAACTTAAATAAGGTTCATTACTGACTGATATAAAAAATAAAGGATCCTTAAAACTGATGGAAATACATGCATCAAAATTACAAACTGAAAAAGATTAACATTTAAAGGATTTTGACTTGTGGTTCCATTTAAATTAATACCTTTAATTAAAGTAAATGAGGTTCAGTAGTTTTTATTTTTTAATCTCATGGAAGCTTTAGATGAGAGGAATGAGGGAGAGGAGAGGCTGCTGCTGGCTTGCGCATGTTAGCATTAGCTTCCGTTAGCTCACGTTAGCGCGATTTCAAAACTCCATGGTGATTGTTTTGTTGTAGGTGGCCGATTAAAGCTTGTGCTTCCCTCCTCGTAGAATTCGCTCGGAGGATTCATCACATATAAACACCAAACTATCTTCTTCTGAAACTTTAACGAAGTTCCACGCCGCCATGTTTGTTGTGATCAGTGCTGTGCTCCAGGCTGCATTCAAGGTCTAACGTAAATTTCCACGTTTCCTCGTTTGCTTGTCGTTTTTTCAGCCTTTTCTATTTTTTTTTTTTTTTTTTTATGTGTAACATGTGGGAGAAAACTGCAAATATAAATTCAAGTCAGCAACTACCAAAATTATGACCGTGTTAACGAGTTGTTTTCTGGCATGAGCGGGTATTCTTGATTTTCCTTATTGAGTATTCTTTTTCTGATTATACCAACGTAACTTGAACATAACATTCATTGCCGGTTATTCAAGGCTCAGAGGGAACGAGGCACTGCCGTGTTGACAGAAATATATATGTTATCGGGGCTATTCGTCGTGATATCGGACTTATCGGGATGACGTTGTTATCACCCAATAGTTATCGTGCACCCCTAATATATATATATGACTATTTCCACCATCTTAATCCCACCCACACCTTTTACACTTACTTGTGTTCTCTTAATTCTGACAGACAACTGACTACATTTGAGCTTGTTTAAAATGTATGCTTGACTTAAATCAAGAGTTTGCGCTCAAATTTTTTTTTACAAAGGGGAAAGGATATGTTTTGAAAGTGACAGTGGAGCAGCCAATCATTTAACAGGTGCATGTGTGCTCCTGTTTTCACATTAAAATTGCTTTTTTTTTCTTCAATAAACCTTTATTGGCAGCTCACTGAAATATGTCATCATATCCCTGAATGATAAGGTTGATAACAACCAGTCCCAGTAATCCTCCCCACACCCTCCAGTGCCGTAATTAGCAGACCAATATGTTGTAGAGCTAGCTAGTTACATTGAATAGGGAAAATCCTGTGCAATTTATTTCAATCGTTCATTTTCACATCCCCAACGCCCGCCAAAACAAGAAAATCACTATATTAAATCAATGCTCGAGCCATATACTGTCAAATGATTATTTATTTAACATGCTTTTTACCCCATCTACTTGTAGCTAAATTCGCCCTGCAGGCCAAATAGGTCAAACATGCTTTGCCAGCTGTGCTCGTCGTCTTTATTCCCTCTAAAGTTTTGAAAACTACATTCTGCACAAATAAAATACTCTGAAAAACACCACTTCTACTGACGAAACATTGGTCTTACCTTAATTAAGCCGTATAAAGGGGATGAAATGAAGAGCAGAATGCCGATTGAGCGCCATCCTGCTCGACAGGGAGCTGGTTTTCAAACGGCAAATCCATCCGCACAGAAAACCCGCTCAAAATTCTTCCATCTAATCTGTGAAATCATATTTTCAACGTCTCTTGTGGTTATGATAAAATTTATAATTTGACAGACATATTTTAATTGGACAAGAATGAATTAAATTTAATCATTAAGAACTGAATTTGACGTTGGACTACTTTGTAAGGCGGATGAGTAAAACGGGGTGAACCGACTGTAACTGAAAGCCTGCTTTTTTTTCTTTTTTTTTTTCAAATTACTTTTTGAAATAAAAAAAAAAGTAGCCTGCGCGCACACGTCATATTTTACCATTTTTAATTTGCTCAAAAATTCTAAATGAACCCTAAATTAATTTAAATTATTTACAATTTTACACGCATAACATTTGATTAAAGCATCTATCAAATCCATTAAAAGACCTTCACACACAGGAGAGGGTAATATATAGTTACACATAAATAAAAAAGTTGTTTAATCAAAGCTCTTTTACTTTTACAGCAATCAGTTAATTTGTTATTTGTCCTCTTGGTCCTTTGACAGCCGATCCCAGCAGACATTGATGCTCAGGTCACTAACCTGCTCCCATCATCCAGGATGGAGATCCAATGGATGCAGGCTACCTGTCCAACCTGTAAACAGGATAACTGGCCTTTATTGAAATACCTTTTTTTCCCCCTGATATACTAGTTCTGATGACACCAATTCATTTGAGTGTACATTAAGATAAGATGTGACGACATTACAACAGATTTTAATTTTTTTTTTATTTATAGGCAAGCCATGTTAGTCCACGATTGTCCCGCCATACCATTGTAATTTTTTCCCCTTTTTTTTATCCATCCATCCATCTCAGGTAATAAATCAAATAATAGAGATTAATATATTACATGAAATAATGGGAAATAACAGGGAAAATATATTAAACACACTTACTGAAATGTACTTAATACGTTGTACAAAAGCCTGTGTTGGTATTGACAGTTTCAAGTCTTCTTCTTCTTGGAAGGAGAAACTAGTCCCATGCATTGCTCAGGTGTAATTGTAGACCATTCTTTCACACAAACAGTCTTCAAAGCTTAAAAGTGATGTGGGCCTCTTTTATAAACTCTGAGGAGAGTGGGCAGAGAAGGGCATGTTCTCCCTGTGCTTGCGTGGGTACTCCGGCTTGGTCCCACAGTCCAGAGAAATGAATGTGAAGTTAACTATGGTTTAAATTTCCCGTAGGAGTGATTGTGAGTGTGCGTGGTTGTGTTGTTTGTCTATGGTCCTGTGAAGGACTGGCAATCTGTCCAGGTGTACAGACTCCAGCAGATCCCCATGACCCTGCAGAGGGTTAAGCGGGTATAGATAATGGATGGATGGATGGATGGATGGATGGATGGATGGATGGATGGATGGATGGATGGATGGATGGGAGAGAAGGATAGGTAAGAGGATGGAACCAGCTCGGAAGAGGAGTATTTCCCCTTTGCGTAAACATTTGGATTTGATAACACCTAATAACCCTCCAGAATACTGGGACAGAGGAAAATGACTGTACCCCCATTTATATATTCTTGCTCTTGCATTTTTGTGCAAATCATTATCTTCTGTACCATGTGAAAGGGTATTTTTAAAGACCAGAGAGGTTGTGGCAAAAAGAAGGAATCACTTAAAACCTTAAAAATAAATAAAAATGAATCAAAATTCCAGTGTTCTGTACACTATTTTCCAAGTTACACAAACATATTCAGTGCCCTCTTCCTAGTTTCACCAGCACTTCCACTGCCCTCTACTTGCTCAGGCCCATGTCATTCTCCTAAAGTGGCAGAAAACCATTACTTCACAGGCTGCAATGTTATATGTTACTACCATACTGGGAACTTTACACACACAGAATGCATTCATGGCATATTTTATTATACACATATGTGATAAGGTATGTAGAAAATGTATTTGGTCATACAGTCTTTGTAATTCATAGTCATTGACATTCATTGTAATTCAGTCATTCCCAAGGGCCATGACAGACACTCATATTCAGTGCACCACAACCAGCTGTGGTTGAGATAAAGCTGCCTGTGATTATACACACAGCCAGTAGGTGGTGTTGTGAGCTTGTGAGGCTTCGAGTAATGAACCCTTTCACGAACCGATTGGTCCAAGGGGTTCAATGTGTCATGAGGCATCTTCTCACCATCACTACAGGATGACAGTGATGGGGAACATGGAAAGGAGACAGGCAGAGAACATCAAGATAATACAAACAGGTGAACCAGCAAACAGAAAGGGAAAGATGGGACTAAAATATACAGAGAGAAACAAACGAGGGGCAGGTGCAAACAATCAGGGAGATACACGGAGGGTAAGTAAAAGTAAACACCTTGAAGACATGACAGACCTTCAAAGTAAAACAGGAAACACAGTAGACCAAGGACAGGGGAGACAAGAAGACCAACTAAACAGAAAACATAAGAAAACCAAGAATGCCTGCCATGGCCGACCCAGACCATGACAGTACCTGCCAATTCCAGGTCTTTCTGAGGCGCTCCACAAGTGCACCTTGGCTCTGTGACAAGTCTTCTGATTATTCTTTTCACTCCTCTGCCAGAAATGTAGCAAGGAGCACATGGTCGTGGCTGGTTTATGGTGAAATGAAGTTCTTTCCGCTTTCAGATTACAGTCATGGAAAAAATTATTAGACCACCATTTTTTCTTCACTTTCTTGTTCATTTTAATACCTGGTACCAATAAACGTTATTATGTGACTAAAACAGACAGAAAAGAAAACACTGAATGCATAAAAGCAGTGTTTTTGGCAGTACAATGCCATAGCTATTGATGTAAAAACTTAAGTGATTTAGGTTATAATCAAGAAAACCATGGAAAATGGTAAGATATCAGCTCTTAAATAAAACTCTTATGAGCAATCTTTGTGGTATCGTTATGTTTGTCCAAACAAATGTACCTTTAGTTGTACCAGGCAATAAAATGAACAGAAAAACTGAAGAAAACAAGGGTGGTCTAATAATATTTTCCATGACTGTATATCCCCAACAGAAACCATCAGCAAAGAGGTTGCAAAGGTTTTGGGAGAGCTCTTCGCTTTCACCAATAAATAGATGTTTCTTATGTGACACGTTAGTAATTTAGGCCATCAGTTGGGACTGAACCAGCTGGTATGAATTTGCAAGGGGCAAGACTACTTTCTATTTGAATCCTATATGTGTGTGTGGGAGAGCGAGAGAGAGAGGCAAAAAACTTGCATGTGGACAGTCTTGTGTACTCTCTGTCTTCTATAACAGAGGTCTTCAACCCTGGTCCTCAAGGCACCCTATCCAGATGTTTCCCCTTCGACTTAGAAATGGGACACCCCTTGAGTGCAGTTGCGTCTTCAGACTGTGGGGGGAAGCCTTACACACAAAGCTACATCCAGTCTGTCAAGAAAAAGACAACAATGAGGAAGAAGGAGAAGAAGAAGTAGAAGAAAAAGAAGAGGATAATATATTTATATTAGGGCTGGGCAACGATCAGAAATTTTAATCGCGATTAATCGCATTGTATACGGAAAATCAAATGAATTCAAAAGTAGCGTAAAAGTCACTTTTATTTACTGCTGCCATATGAACTAAAGTGCCATAACATTTGTTGTTCAAACACTTTTAACATCAGCACTTGTCAGTAACACATATTTAGTGTAAATCGCATCTAAAAAATGTAAAATAAAATTAAGCTCATTGCCACTGCCAGGGCATTAATGTCATCCTGTTTTTTTATGAAAAATAAAAAAAGTCTACCAACAAAATCCTGAGCCACAATCATAACATTTAAACAGCCAATTTCCGAGGTAACAGCAGAAACTTTTAAGTTTACCTTGTCAGTGGTTACAAATAACCTTGTTTCTGTCTAATCCTCCATCTGGGAGAACTTTAAAATGAAAATGTCCACGTAAAAGTTCTGTAACTTTATCAATCCGTAATTATCTGTGCATCATTTGTTTTTTTTTCCATTTTCAACTGTCAATCAAAAATTTAAAAAATTAAAAAGTGACATTTTTATTTTGTTTTTCATTTCTTAATCTAACACTAACAAACAAAAAAAAATGCCTGGTTTTAGATGTTTCCCTCCTTCTTCACCCCCTGATACAAGTGACTGTGACCGGCCATTAATTAGAGTCAGGTGTGTTAAAGCAGGGAAACTTGCAAAACCTGCAGGACACCGGCCCTCAAGGACCGTGATTGGACACCCCTGCCTTATGTGGCAAAGGTAGTTTGAAGAATTTTTTCAGACTTTAAAACAAATAAAACCGACAACGCCACCTAGGTATAAAAGAGCCTAGGACTCGTTAAAAGATTACAGGTTCTTTGAATCAGGGGTAAGCAGAGTTAAAAAGCGGTCACTAATTAAAAGAACAGTTTATTTATAAAACATTAAAACCCAGCCCCCAGTCCATGCCCTAGATCAGAGGTCTTCAACCCTGGTCCTCGTGACCCCCTATCCAGCAGGTTTTAGAGGTTTCCCAGCTTCAACACACCTGATTTTAATTAATGGTCATTATCAGGTTGTCCTCAAAGTCTGAACAAGTCTGTTGATGACACAGCCACTTGTATCACGGTGTGAAGAAGGAGGGAAACATCTAAAACCTGCTGGATAGGGGGTCACGAGGACCAGGGTTGAGAATCACTGCATTAATTCAAAATTCAAAAATACTTTATTAATCCCCCAAGGGGGAAATTCAAGTTTCAGTACCCCAGGAAAAATCTGGTGTACTAGGGGAGCTGCTAGTGTCCAGCGCTACTTTTCATGCCATGTCCCGTGGTCCGAGTGCTAACTCCAGATAACAGCCGTTAACAGCCATTAAAACAGTTAACAGCCGTTAAAACCAGTATATCTCCATAATGATGACAAGTGAGATATATCCAGGTCAGAGGAGGAAACACCGATGAACCAGACCGTCTCCTCTGGGAAGACCGAGCTCCATTCAGTCCGGCGAGCAACGGAGCCGACCGTCCCAGAGCCCGGTTCATCATGCGGACCGGACCAGTCCGTTGTCATCTTCCCCGGCGGTGCTGGGCCACACAAGGTCACCAGACGGCCCCTGCCAGGTCAGCTGACCCATCCGGCATGTAGACTGCTGGACGGGGGCAGCATGCCGCCGTTGCTACGTCGGGGGCTCCCGTCCCGGCTCCGTGATGCTGCAGCCCGAGTCCAGTGGCGGTGGTTGCCGCGGGTAGCAGTTCAGGGCTATTTAGCTTAACTTTCCTGAACCGGCCTCCAGCTACACAGTCCATGTCTGCGGCGGCAGGTCTACACCAGCTGCAAGAGGACCGGTCCGCCCCCTGCAGACAGTATGTATACATCCGACCGCAGATCACCACAAACCGGACACAAACTGGAGTGTCCAGCGTCCAGCGTCCAGCGTCCAGCGTCGCAGGGACAAGTCCCCGGAGCAGCAGCGAGAAGCGTCCATGCCAGGCGTCATCCGGGCAACAGACATGTCTTGACCTTGATGACAAGATGATGATGGCCACTAATTAGGATCAGGTGTGTTAAAGCAGGGAAACATGGGAAAGATGCAAAACCTGCAGGACAGCGGCCCTCGAGGACCGACTTTGGAGACACACGCTCTACACCAGGGGTGTCCAAAGTCGGTCCTCGAGGGCCGCGGTCCTGCAGGTTTTGCATCTTTCCCATGTTTTCCTGCAAAAGGTCAATCGAATAATGGGTTCCTTCAGCTGTCTATGTTTGATTGTCAAGTGGAAGAGCTAATTTTACAAGGTCAAATGCCAGTGAAAATATCAGAACGGTAATGTATTTGTCTTATCACTTTCAACATTATTAGAAATGGGACAGCACCGAAGAAGCCTTTGGCTTGACAACATTAGCAGTTAATATTTGATTAGCCTTTCCTCAGCTCTGCAACTTCTTATAACTCATATTGTAAATACCAAACAGCTAATAACGATCAGGACTGCTACCACATACACAAGACTCATGGGACCTCTCACATGAGAAGCCGCATCTGCTTGTACTTACCTGAACTCACCGCTTTAATGCAGGAATTGGTAACAAC